>JAJOOS010006072.1:0-66655 GCA_029582725.1 Solanum chiquidenum | reverse complement strand
ACCCTAGTTATTTCTATTATCTTGATAACAACCTAAGTTGAGTTGGATTATTGATTACTTATTAAAATCCTGCTATTTGTTTTACATAAACACAAACCCCCCTTTTTATTATCTGTTTCTGGAAATAACTTGACTAATTGAATATAATTATTAGTTAAAAGTAAAGTCTAAACCATTTTCCTCGTGGGATCGACCCCAACCTACAAGTTGGGTTCTTTACTTGATAACGATCGCTTATGCTTCTGAAAGGAGGTGTAATTTGAGCGTATCAAATTTTGGACCTTTCTGGACAGGTTTTTCCCAAGAAAGCTAAGGGAAACAAAAGTTCAGGAATTTATGAACTTAAGGCAAGGTAGCATGACAATCCAAGAGTATGGGCTCAAGTTTACCCAACTCTCCAGGTATGCTCTTCACATGATGGCTGGTTCCAGGGCCCAAATGAACAAGTTTATTTATGGAGTGTTAGACTTGGTGAAAATAGAATATAGGAATGCTATGTTTCTGGGAGATATGAGCCTCTCTAGGCTTATGACTCATGCTCAGCAGGTTAAGGGTGATAAGCTTAAGGAACAGGCCAAGGAGAACAAAATGGCTAGGAATGGAAACTATGAGTATCCCCAACCAAAATTGGGTGGTGGAAATCGCTCGCAGGGTCAGTAGAAATTTTCAACTCCAACACCTTCATCAGCTAGTGTCACATCCTCTAGGATCCGTAATGATCATAAAGGTAGGGCATCATGCTCTAAGTCTAAGGGGGGTGTTACAGGTACCAAAACCTACCCACTTTCCCTAAGTGTGGTAAGAACCATACGGGTGAGTGCCTTGCAGGAAAGGAAGGATGTTTTGGGTGGTTAGTCTGGTCAAATGTTGAGGGATTGTCCTTCTAAACAGGGTCAAGGAGGCAATGCTAATCGAGCCTAATCTACAACTTCAGCAACACCAGCAGGTCACCCGGCTCAGCAGGGTAACTCTTCTGGTACAGGTGGCGGACAACACCAAAATAGGTTCTATGCTCTTCAGGCTTGCCAGGATCAAGAAGATTCTCCTGATGTAGTCACTGGTACGTTACGAGTCTTGGATCTTGATGTTTATGCTTTGTTCGATCCAGGGGATACTCTTTCCTTTGTAACTCCTTTTATAGAAGTTAAGTTTGATGTTAGTCCAAAAACTCTCTCAGAACCTTTCTCAGTATCTACTCCAGTCACTGACCCAGTTATAGCTAGACGGGTATACAGAAATTTCCCTGTCGCAGTCTTTCAGAAAGTCATCTCAACAGATCTTGTAGAGTTAGAAATGGTAGGCTTCGATGTTATTCTAGGCGTGGATTGGTTACATTCCTATTATGCCTCAGTCGATTGTAGAACTAGGATTGTTCGTGTCAGTTCCCAAATGAACCAATCTTAGAATGGAAGGGTAGTAGCTTAGCGCCTATGGGTCGATTCATTTCTTACCTTAAGGCCAAAAAGATGATCTTTAAGGGTTATCTCTATCATCTAGTTCAGGTTAAAGACTCAAGCTCTGAAACCCCAACTCTTAAGTTAGTTCCAGTAGTTAATGAGTTTCCAGAAATGTTTCTAGAAGATCTTCCCAGAGTTCCTCTCAAAAGGGAAATCGACTTTGGAATTGATCTCCTTCCAAATACCCAACCTATCTCTATTCCTCCTTACAGAATTGCTCCAGCTGAGCTTAAGGAATTGGAAGAGCAGTTGAAAGACCTTCTAGATAAGGGCTTCATCAGACCTAGTATTTCACCATGGGGTGCACCAGTGTTATTCATAAAGAAGAAAGATGGTTCTCTCAGACTGTGCATTAGCTATAGGCAGTTGAACAAGGTCACTATCAAGAACAAGTATCCCATCCCTAGGATTGATGACTTGTTTGACCAACTTCAGGGTGCTAGTCATTTCTCAAAGATAGACCTCAGATCGGGTTATCATCAGCTTAGAGTCAGAGATTGTGACATTTCGAAGATATCCTTCAGGACTCGGTATGGACATTATGAATTTGTAGTTATGTCATTTGGACTAACCAATGCTCATGCAGCTTTCATGGATTTGATGAACAGAGTGCTCAGGCAGTACTTGGACTTGTTCGTTAACGTCTTTATTGATGATATCCTCATTTACTCTAGGAATGAGGAAGAACATGCGAGTCACTTGAGTGTTGTTCTTCAAACTCTCAAAGATCGCCAGTTATTGGCCAAATTTAACAAGTGCGAGTTTTGGTTGCAGTCAGTTGCTTTTGTTGGGCATACAGTGTCTAGTGAAGGGATACGAGTAGATTCCCAGAAAATAGAGGCAGTAAAACAATGGCCTAGACCTACCTCTGCTAGAGATATAAAAAGTTTCTTGGGTCTAGCAGGTTATTACAAAAGGTTCGTAAAAAGATTTTCATCCATAGCCTCACCATTGTCTAGGTTGACTCAGAAGATGGTCAAGTTTCGGTGGTCAGATGATTGTGAGAAAAGTTACGCAGAATTGAAAACTAGGTTGACTACAACTCATGTTTTGACTCTACTAAAAGGTTCAGACGATTATGTGATTTATTGTGATGCATCCAGAGTCAGCCTAGGTTGTGTGTTGATGCAGCGAGGTAAGGTTTTAGCTTATGCTTCTCGACAACTTAAGGTGCATGAGAAGAATTATCCGACTCATGACCTCGAGCTTGCGGCGGTGGTATTTGCACTCAAGATTTGGAGACACTACTTGTATAGTGTTCATGTAGATGTGTTCACAGACCATAAGAGCCTCCACTATGTATTCACCCAGAAAGAGTTGAATCTTCACCAGAGAAGATTGCTTGAGTTCCTCAAAGATTATGATATGAGTGTGCATTACCATCCTGGTAAGGCTAATGTAGTAGCAGATGCTCTTAGGAGATTATCTATGGGTAGTGTAGCACATGTTGAGGAAAAAGAAAGGAGCTAGCAAAGGATGTTCACAGACTTGCTCGCCTATGAGTTCATCTTATGAGCATATCGGATGGTGGTGTAACAATTCAGAATGGGGCAGAATTTTCTTTGGTAGTGGAAGTTAAGGAAAAGCTATACAGTTATCTTATATTACTTGGACTCAAAGGTGCAGTCCATCAACAGAGAGTTGAGGATTTATCCCAAAAGGGAGATGGTGTGCTTCGCTACCAGGGTCGATTATGTGTTCCTAATGTGGGCGAGTTGAGACAATATATTCTTGCAGAGGCCCATAACTCCATATATTCTATTCATCCAGGTGCCACCAAGATGTACCACGATCTTTCGGAAGTCTATTGGTGGAATGGCATGAAAAGAGATATAGCAGATTTTGTGACTAAGTGCCCGATGAGTCCACAAATTGGACTCATTTAGGACTATATTTTAATAGAAATTGTGTCCTCAATTACTTATTTTATGTTAATATCTGATGAAAACACTTAAGTTTCAGGTATTTGAAGCTTGAAAGAAAGCATGGACACTATGTCACAAAAAGGAACGATAAGGCTAAAAAGAATGAAGAAATGAAGGACTAAGGATCGCCGAGTCCACTTGGTGAGTCGTCGAAGGGTTTTACTTCTCCTTTTGTTCCAGTGTGTTGAACTCTGAAGGAAAGGATCAAGTCGGCAGAAAAAAGAAGCAGTCGGCGCTTCGCTGAGATATTCTGTGAGGTAGTACCATGTCGCCCAATGACCCAGAGCATGACGATGCTAAAGGATGGTGCAAGACGGCGATGAACTACACCCAAGGGTGAATCGCCGAGTTGATCGGTAATTCTGACTAATGTCACCGAATGATCCGCTGCAGCACAGATTTTTAAAAACTATAAATACTCGCTGAGAGATCAAATTTTTAGTGTGGAACAAATTAATATAATTTTTAGTACTTTTTATTTTTGCTCTGAGTTTGAGAGGGTTTTGAAAACTTGAAGAAGAAGAGGGTTTCATCTCCAAGGATTTGGACTTGGGTCTTTTGGATTCTTCATTCTTGTCTTGTAACAAGACTTAAATATTTATACCCATTTGAATGCAAGCTCATTTAGGTATAAATTTATATCTCTTGATGTGTGGGCAAAAACCCCAATTCTTGGGGTGTGATTTTGTGAATATGGGTTAAGATTGTTGTTGGGTCTTGCTTGCTAATAGATTAGATGTAGTTTAATGATGATTTCATCTAGTAGTTGTGGATGAATTTAACAAATTTGTAGTTGCAAATACAAGTTTATTTATGTGTTTTCGGCTTGCTCGAGAGAGAAGTCACGAAACCAAGACTACTAGATTGATGGCATAAGGAGTGGGTCGACATGAGGTTCAGCTTGAGAGAGTGAACCCTAGTCCCATATCCTAACACTCAGCTCGAGAGAGTAAGTGGGTGTCCGAGAGGAACCCATTTGAAACGGGGTAAGTTGCTCGAGAGAGAATTTATTCCCACGTAAAACTTAGCCTAGTCACTATTACTCTATAAATTTTCTAACGAAAGCATGTACCCAATAATTTAGATTAACCCGTATTTCGGTCACATCCCAAGAATCCCCTCTCATTATTTAGAAATCTTTGTTTATTTTGTTGGTTTTACTTACTAGTGACAAAAAATCCCATTGTTAATTGACACTATTGTGTCCCCCTTTAATTTACAATGCTTTTAATGGTTAATGTCTTTAACTACGACTAGTTAGAACATTTTTTTTTTTATTAATTCTCAAAACCACTCCCTTGGGACTCGACCCCAACCCTTGATTGGGTTATTATACTATTGCACGATCGTAGATACTTGCATCAGAAGTTGTGTCATTGATTACGCAAAACATCAAAATGGCACCGCTGCCGGGGAGTGGTATCGGTTGAGAATTTTTAGTTTAATAACATTTTTGTTCTTATATGTTATAGTGATACTTACTTAATTTTTAGTTTTGTTTTGCTTGTTTGTGTGTTGACACAGGAAGAATGAGTGTGAATGATGACAAAGGTCCCAAATGGACCAAGTGCTATTTTCTCTCTACCCAGAGCCAAAAGAGGGGTGGCCTTATAAAAATTAGGCAAACCTCACTAATGGAACTTGAGTGAGGAGTTGCTTCATGACACGACGTTCAATATGGCGCTTCTTGGGAGGCAACCCAAGGTTTTATCGCTTTATTAGAAATGATGGTGTGTTGATCATGCAGGTTAAAGTATGGAAAGTGTTTGAAAAATGCAGATTGGCAAACTAGAGGTCTAATCGGCGAATCACCAAAGAGGTCGGCGACCCCGACCCAAACCATCGTTGGACTCAAGACAATTTCAAAGTGGAGTCTGTAAAACTCGGCAAGCCCAGGAAATTATTGGCAGATCGCCGACCTGGTCGGCGATCGCAATCTAGATCGCCGTTCGAACCACCAATTTAACTGGAGGTCCTGTAAAACTCGGTGAAGGAAGTGCCTACTCGGTGTGTCGCCGAGTGGGTCGTCTAGAATGACTAATTTCGTCGAATGGGCGAGAACTGGACGGTTTTTAAAAGGCCAAAGGTTTAAACTTTCAAACTCTTCCCTTTCCCCCACTTTTGAACTTCACAAGCTCACACCCGCACTTTAGTTTCAATATTTTTCAATTTCTAGTAGTATTTTAGTCGTTGATTTGTGCTCGGATTGGGATTACTTTGCCGCCTAGCATTTCAGTCTTTAGTATTCGGCATCTAAGGTTGGTTTCCTGAACCCCGTATGTATTTTTGAGAATTTGAACTCTTATGCAAATGATTCTATCTTGTTGATGTGTGTTGGGCCTCTCTGATAGGATTAAGTTGCTTGAACGTCTGATTTAATTCAAAAATCTTGCCCATAGTGTTTATATTGTTAAAATCCCATATTTTTGTTCCTTGAAATTGGTTAAATCTTGTGAGGTTGTGCTTGCATGTTGTTGAGTCTAGTAGGAAGAAGTCTGAGTATCCTGAAGATATGGTAAAGACCAATATTGTCATGCCACCCCAGAAAAGAGTACAGGATATCATTATAAATGAAGGGGGATCAAATCCTCCAAAGAAGGGAAGACAAGAACCTCCACTTGGAGATAAATGCAAGGATATGAGGGCCTTACTGAGACAGAGGAGGCCATGGTAGAATGATGTTGGCTCCTAGTAGATCTGGTACTGTTGGTCCTTTTAAGGTGAACCGGGTACTGATGCCCGAGTCCAGACTTATGCATCGAGCACTGATGCCTAGACAGATGGAGCAACTGTGTAGACAGGATCCCCTCTTTGCCTCCCTCTTTGTCTTACTTTATTTTACTTTCAGATATTTTTGTTCGCATTTGAGGACAAACGCTTTTCATTTGTGGTGGGGTGAAGCTCACCTTTTGTGTGCTATTTGTTACTCATGTTTTTGTGTATATATTTGGGCCGTTCTGTTTAAAAATTGTGTTTGATATACTATTTTTGTGGATGTTTGAGCTTATGGCTCCGTTTTTGGTTTAAATTGTGAAAATGATGACCCTTCCAAAAAAATTCAATTTTTTTGCACATTTTCGCCACCCCTTGTATTCTCTTAATTGTGGTTGTTCATCAGCAAATTTGAGTCTCAATTTCGATCAATATTGATTACTTAAATAGTGATTGCAATCAAACGAACATGAAGGTACGACTACAATGAGACCAAATGAAGTCGCATAGACAATATGTGAACTCTTTGCATCTCGCTGTGCTTAGCCATGTGTCAAATTGAGTCTCTTGCAATGACCATTGCACACTAGCAAAAGTGTGGAGTCTTTTTTGACTTAAGTGTCGATGCCTTGTGTGATAGGCTTACTTCGAACTATGCATGACAACACCTAGAATTTACCCCGTTGGTCCAGTTGATGATGTGAGGCTTTCTCTTGAGATAATTTTAGGCAAATTTTGAATAGTGTGAACCAGTTTGACATATACCTCTTTTGTGACTTCCCTTGTGAGTGTGTGAACCTCTCTTGAACACCCCTTGAACCTTACCTTTCTTTGGAAGAAACTTGATAAAACCTAGACCTTTCTTAATCAACTACCTATAATCATCTTGATTTGTGGTTTAGTGAATAGCCAACTTAGGCCAAAAGCCTAAGTTTGGGGTGTGGTGAAAAGAAAAAGGGAAAATTAAGAAGTGCAAGAAAAGTCTCCCTAAACCCATGGTGCTGCGAAAAATGGAAAATCCCCCCAAAAAAAAGAATGAAAAAGAAAGTTGTGGAATAAAATACAAACGGAATTGGGTTTCCAACACACCATGGGAAAGTGAATAATAGGATGACTTATGAACACTAAAGAGAAATATGAAGGGGAAGAAAATGAAGTGTTAAAGATACCACATTTCATGAGGATTGTAGTCACTGAGCCCAAATGACTATACCTTTGCACTCAGCCCCATTACAAGCCTTGTAAAGACCTTTTTTATCCTGAGAAAGCTTAAACGAATGTTGACTGGAAAATACGGGCAAACCTATGGGTGAAAGCATGCATTGTGTTCCTCTTTGTGAGAGTGAGAGTTGTATCTGATTCCTGGACTTTAATTGATTATACCTTGTGTGTGAGAATGGAATCATCATTTGTGTGAGGGCATCCGAATGCTTTTGTTGAGCTTGAACTTGCATTTGAAGCAAGTACTGCGAGCATGAGAATCTTTGGTAATGGTGTGTCACAACTTGAATCTTTAAGTACCCAATTGATCCTTGAATGAGTAATTTGAGTTTTGTTGTGTACATTCATGATTGAACCTTGTATAGCACTGTTTCAGACATCCTTATTGAACTGCTAAACTTGAGTTTTACTTGAGGACAAGCAAAAGTTTAAGTTGGGGGTATTGATGAGTCCACAAATTGGACTCATTTAGGGCTATATTTTAATAGAATTTGTGTCCTCAAATGCTTATTTTATCTCAATATCTGATGAAAACACTTAAGTTTCAGGTATTTGAAGTTTTAAGGAAAGAATGGACACTACGTCGCAAAAAGGAACGAAAAAGCAGAAAAGAACGAAGACATGAAGGCCTAAGGATCGCCGACTCCACTTGGCAAGTCGCCGAAAGTTCTTACGTTGCCTTTTGTTCCAGTGTGATGAGCCTTGAAGGAAAGGATCAAGTCGGCAGAAAAAGGGAGCAGTCAGCGTATCACCGAGAAGTTCTGCGAAGCAGTACCATGTCGCCCAATGATCCAGAGCACGATGATGTTGAAGGATGGTGCAAGACGGTGATGAACTACACCAAAGGGTGAATCGCCGAGTATATCAGTGATCCAGTTACCTATCACCCAACGCCCCAGAATGATAAAACATTGAGGACGAAGTAGAAGGGTGGTAAACCAGGCTAAAGGGAGAATAGCCTAAATGCTCGGTGATCCCGACTAACTTCGTCAAATGACCTGACGCAGCACAAATCTGTGACAACTACAAATACTAGTTAGAGTTGTAATTTTAAGTGTGGAACATTATTATAATTTTCAGTCTAGAATATTATCTTTCTATATTTTTACTCTTAGTTTGAGAGGGTTTTGAAAACTTGAAGAAGAAGAGGGTTTCATCTCCAAGAATTTGGACTTGGGTCTCTTGGATTCTTCGTTTTGTGCCTGTAACAAGACTTAAATCTTCATACCCATTTGAATGCAAGCTCATTTAGGTATAACTTTATATCTCTTGATGTGTGGCTAAAAACCTCAATTCTTGGGGTGTGATTTTGTGAATATGGGTTAAGATTGTTGTTGGGTCTTGCTTGCTGATAGATTAGATGTGGTTTAATGGTGATTTCGTCTAGTAGTTGTGGATGAATTTAACAAATTTGTAGTTGCAAATACAAGTATATTTATGTGTTTTTGGCTTGCTCGAGAGAAGTCGCGAAACCAAGACTACTAGATTGATGGCCTAAGGAGTGGGTCGACATGAGGTTCAGCTCGAGAGAGTGAACCCTAGTCCCATATCCTAACACTCAGCTCGAGAGAGTGAGTGAGGTAAGGCGTAGATTGGTCTTCATGCGGCAAGTCGGTGTCCGAGAGGAACCCATTTGAAATGGGGTAAGTTACTCGAGAGAGAACTTATTTCCACATAAAGCTTAGCCTAGTCACTATTACTCTATAGATTTTCTATCGAAAGCATGTACCCAATAATTTAGATTAACCAGTATTCCGGTCACATCCCAAGAATCCCCTCATTACTTAGAAATCTTTGTTTATTTTGTTGTTTTTACTTACTAGTGACAAAACCCCCATTGTTAATTGACACTCTTGTGTCCCCCTTTAATTTACAATGTTTTTAATCGTTAATGTCTTAATCTACGACTAGTTAGAACTAATTTTATTTTTCTATTAATTCTCAAAACCACTCCCTTGGGACTCGACCCCAACCCTTGGTTAGGTTATTATACTATTGCACGATCGTAGACAGTTGCATCGAAAGTTGGTCGTTGATTATGCAAAACATCAGTGCCTTATTGACAACAAGTCAAGGTAGAATATCATAGACGAGGAGGTATGACTCAAGAGATTGATATTCCTACTTGGAAGTGGGAAGTGATCAACATGGACTTCATCACAGGTTTACCTCGTACCTGCAGACATCATGACTCCATTTGGGTGATAGTTGACAGAGTTACTAAATCTTCTCACTTATTGGCGGTCAATACTACAGATTCGGCGGAGAACTATGCCAAGCTTTATATTAATGAGATTCTGAGGTTGCATGGGGTTCCTTTGTCTATCATCTTAGATAGAGGTCCTCAGTTTACCTCTCATTTCTGGAAGTCATTTCAGAAAGGTCTTGGTACTCAGGTTAACCTTAGCACAACATTTCATCCACAGACAGATGGTCAAGCAGAGCGTACCATTCAGACCTTAGATGACATGTTGAGAGCTTGTGTGATCAATTTCAAGGGTAGTTGGGATGATCACCTTCCTCTTATTGAGTTCGCCTACAACAATAGTTACCATTCCAGCATTCAGATGGCCCCTTATGAGGCATTGTATGGGAGTAGGTGCAGATCTCCTGTTGGTTGGTTTGAAGTAGGTGAAGCAGCCTTGATAGGGCCAGATTCAGTCCATTATGCTATGGAGAAAGTGCAACCCATTAGAGATAGACTTAAGGCAGCCCAGAGTCGCCAGAAGTCTTATGCAGATGTAAGAAGAAGGGAACTAGAGTTCCAAGTTGATGATTGGGTTTTCCCTGAAAGTGTCACCTATGAAGGGGGTGATGAGATTTGGCAAGAAAGGGAAGCTCAGTCCAAGATATGTAGGCCCTTACCGGATCTTGAAAAGGATTGTTAAAGTGGCTTACAAGTTAGAGTATCCAACAAATTTAGCAGCAACGCATCCAGTCTTTCACATTTCATTATTGAAGAAGTGTGTGGGTAATCCAACATCCGTAGTGCCATAAAGTGTGTGGCTGTGAAAGATAGCCTTTCTTATGAGGATGTACCAGTTGATATCCTTGATCGTCAAGTTAGGAGGTTGAGAAACAAAGAAGTCACTTCAGTCAAGGTTTGGTGGAGGAGTATGTCTGTAGAGGGAGCTACTTGGGAAGAAGAAGCACCCATGAAAGCCAAGTACCCTCACCTATTTCCTTCCGAATCCATTCCAGCTTGAGATAATAGTTCCTCTTCAGTTTTTCAGTGATTCATGTGTGAAATCAGTCTTAGTATCATGTTCCTTCAGTTTGTACTTGTATTTTCAGCGTATTTGCACGTTCTTGGAACTCAGTTCAGACAGAAATCAGTCTTTTGTGTTTATTGGTAGGGTTGCCACTCATTCCCTCCATCTCAGCTAGTTTAGTCTTCATTCGACGACGAATGATCTCAAGGGGGAGATATTGTATTACATCAAAAACCAGGCCTAGAAAAAAATTGTAGAAAACTACCTGAAGCAGTGAACCACGGCAGGGTTCACGAACCTTGATAGGATCCACGGTCCATTGACCTGCCCGTGGTCATGACTTGGAAGTCACCAGGCCCAAAAATCATACCACGGGCACTTTCACGGTCTGTGGTCTTGATGACGGGCTGTGGTGGCCCTCCTAAAGTTTAAACCAGTAGCCCCCCTAGACTAGCCCTCAGACCCTTGAGCCTAAGTGAGGACCACGAGGACCTTCACGGTCTGTGGTCCTTCACACGGAACGTGGTAGGGTACGTGAAGGCCAACCAGTAGGTCCCCAGACATGGACCTTAGACACCCCTCGCCCAAGTAAGGACCACGGGGCCCTTCACGGTCTGTGGTCCAGAAGACGGGCCCTGGGGGCATCTGTGGACCCTTACCAGTGAGCCCCCTAGCCAGTCCCTCCAGATCTCAGCCCAAGTGAAGACCATGGACACCTTCACGGTCCGTGAACCAGAACCATCAGACCTTCAGTCCAAGTGAAGACCACGACCCATTTCACGGTCCGTGGTCCCTTTCATGGTCCGTGAAAGTGGTCGTGGTCAGCCCCGTCTGCAACTTAAGTCAGGGGTCTTTTGGTCGTTTCCTATTTCGTTGGTCCCTTAAACTACGTTGTTTTAACCCTAAATTACATGGTATTGATTAGTTTTAGCTTAGAAACATAACTAGAACTTACCCAAGTCAGATCATTAATCAAAACTTAGAAAATTAGAAGTGAAAAAGGAGAAAAGATCGACCAACCCTAGTTCAAGAATGCAACAAGATTCCATCAGTTCCAGACCCAAAATCGAAAGATTTCTCCGTGGAATTCGTCACCAGGTATGTGGGATTTCACTAGTGGGTTCCTTTCGCCCGTTAGATCCCTAGATTTCAGTCAGATTCTTTATTCCCTCCATATTATCTAGACCTAGGGTTTCTTGAATGTTAGAATTGTTGGGTTTTAGCTGTTACAATGATCCAAATCAAATTATTATGGTATTACTCAGTTTATTGCATAATTTCAGAACCCTAGCTATGTAGTTTCTTGAATTACACAAGCTAGTCCAGATATTTTAGTTATTTCAGATATACATGCCTCAGTTTTGAATGTGTCATTATCAATTTATTAATGTGCATTCTCAGTTTGCATGTCATTTTGAGTTATCCAGTATATCACAAAAATTTAGTCATAATGTGTTAATCACTTAATTTGTTGGGAGTAGCTTAATACCAAGTTGGACTAGGGTCAATCACCCATATAGTCCCAGAACTACGAGCCACGTAGGTTGTAAGTCCCCTCTGTGGGCATCATTTTAGTGATCACACCAGCATGCTTCTATACCTTTGGCTGGGTATATTGGGTCCTCTCGATGGTGCGTATACATCGAACTACACATTTAGCTCATGTGATTTTATTATCAGTTATTAGTAGCTCCTACAGTTCAGTCAGACTCTATTGCATTGACCACATTTCAGTAAAGTCAGTATTCAGTGTCAGCATGTTAGAAATTGGTCATTCCATTTAGTTAGCTCAAGATTTAGTATCTATATCATGTTCAGATTATGCTCTTGCTTTATTGCTTGTTCAGTTATATATTTATTTCAGCTTTACTCTATCCTGCATGCTCAGTACCTTTCAAGTACTAACGCATACTCTGCGCTACATCTTTTCATGATGCAGGTCCACGTTCTCAGCATCCACATCACGCTTTGATCGGTTCCCGATCTTTAGTTCAGCAATATCAATGGTGAGTCCTCATTCTTCAAGGACAATAGTCATGTTATCATTTCAGTATTTTAGTCTTTTAATTTCAGTTTTGCTAGAATCAGTTGGGGCCTGTCCTAGCGTTTCTAGTCAGTTAGAGGGTATTTTCAGACATAGATAGATTTAGCTTAGTGTTTGAGTTTGATGTTCTTCTGTATTAAACTCTCAGATTTGATATATTCAGTTTTAGTATGGGTATTCCCCATCACTCTCAGTTTTATTTCTCAGTTTATCTTTAGTATGCTCATGATCATGCCAGCAGGGTTAGCTTGGGGTCACTTGTGATCCTAGGTCCCGTGTTCGCGTCTCGGGGGTAGCTCGGGGTTTGACACATGGTGTGTTCCTTTTTGATATAATGTTAAATGAAATAAATTTGCTTTTATGATGATGCTAATGAGAATGTTGGTTTAATGTCTAATGAACGAATGTGCTCTTAATGAAGCTATTGAATAATGGTTGATTTAAATGCTTAAGGTAATGATGCATGCTTTATTTGCATTGTATAATGAGTTACTTCATTTTCATGACTTATCGAATATGAATGTGCCTTGTCTATGGTGGCTTCCAAGGAGTACTTAGTGTGAGTAGTAGTATGGGATGCTATTCATACATTGCACAAGTATGACTTAGAGTTGCCCTAGATGATGGTCCTAATGTGTTGTTATGACATTATAAAATGTTTATGTTCCTTGTGTATGAGTATGGACAAATGGTGAAAAGGAAGAATGGTAAGTTCACTTTTGGTAGTCCTAATGTGGTACTTAGTGTGGATGGTGGTATGGGACACTATTCATACATTACACAAGGTATAGCTTGGGGTTACTTAAGGTGAAAGCTTAATGTGATGAAATGGCTTATATGTTTATTATGTTCTAATGTGATGAAATGACTTGTATGTTGGTTATGTTTGGATATTATGCCTCTTATACTTATGTTCATGAAGTTTTCTCAAAGTGGCATAAAAGCATGACTTTCAAATAAAATGTTCGTTTTAAGCATGGTTTTTGCATGGCTATCATACTTAGTACATCTAATGTGCTAACCCATATTTCTTCATTTTTACCAAAGTGTAGGGTTAGAGATTTTATGTTCTATACTTGAAGAGTAGGTTTCTAAGGAGCAAGGAATGAAGATTTGATGAGTCCTCATAGTTTCAAGGATGAACCCATTATTCCCCTTTATGTCTTTTACTTTATGTTTAGAGCTTTTGTATGGGCTAAGTCCCAATATTTATTCAAAGTATTGTAGATGGTTTGAGACGAAGTATTGAAAGACTTCCGCTTGCTTTTTATGAAAAATGACTTCGATTGTAAAAGAAAAGTTTTAAATTCTTCACCATTTTCCTATGCTCTTATGTTCAAGAAAGTTATGAGGCTTGTATGAGACTTTTCGGAGTCTTGTACGTCATGTTACTTCTAGGGGGTACCCCTGGGTCGTGACAATGCCATTATATAGTCAGACAGATACATCTGACGCAACAGAGCTCCATCAATTCAAAAAGTTCTTACTTGAGCATGCAATAAATCTGGAGAAACTGGTCATAGTGCCAGAGCATAAGCAATACAACAGTTTTTCTACTAATACCTGAAATCTAAAGAAGAATTTGTTAGCTTTTCCAACATTAAAACTTAATTTTCTTTAAGCCAACCATTAATTAGCGTAAAAGAAAAATTGCTCATACATTAACTTGAGGTTTGTGTTCGTAAACAGGGGAGTTGGTTGGCATCTCCCCTATAAGGATGGGTAAACAACCTTAAGAAAAGGGTGCAGTAGATGGTATTGTTTCTCCCTTAGCAAGAAGTCCTAGTTTTGTGCCATGGGTATAGAAAAATCTTTAGTAGGAATGTTACCCCTCGAATGGGCCCTACTTGAGAAAAATAATTAATTAGGCACCAATGTGGATACCAAACTACTTTAAAAAGAAGTGGTTTTACGTAGCTTGCATTCTTGCATAACTTGTCCCATAACCCGCCATGGTGGTGGGATGCCTTCTCCCATAGGGAAGAGTTACGCATTTTCCATATCTGGTACACCACTACTGCTAGTGTTGCCTCTCTTTCTCTTGTGGATCTATCCACCCTTGTTAATATTCCTTTATAATCCAGTTGCCTCATCCCTTTTCCAAGCCACTGAAGTTTTGCGAGTATGCATCTTTTTGAGAATGGACACTGAAAATAAATATGATTCATTGTTTCTGGTGTATCCATCCCCACATAGTTGGCATTTATCACCGTGGCAAATCCCCATTCTATACATCCTCTCTTTGGTAACCAACAGATAAAATTGTGCTTAGGAAGAATTCCCTTAGAGATATTTCTTGCCCCGAAGTACCTAAAAGGAAAAGCCTCTTAGGAAATGAGCAATTCACTATATTGATTGTTTTCCTTGTTCTATTGTAAGTGCGCATTATCTTAACGAAAACCTTTTTTCCCTTTTGTGAGGGTTGTCATAACTTGTATCGATCTATCCATCGTTAAATAATTTCACTTAATAGAGTCTTAAGGAATCTTTGAGAATGTGTCGTATTAGTTTTATTAGTTGTCCCTTGATAAATAGTCAGTATTAGTCGTAGCTTGTAAGTATGCCGGAGGTAAGATTGATTGATGGGGTAAGGGGAATTTTGGTTATTTATATTGAATTTTATCTGCTTAAGAGTGTTGTAACGTTTACACGTGCTATCTTTTTATTCTTGACTTTACCACATTTTTATAATACCTACTTACTCTTTCCCCTTTATTCATCTGTTCGGCTTCTTTCTTGCTCTCGCCGCTTAGTTTATGTGCAGTAATAAGGTTAATTCTACTCTTCCTATTTTTCTCTTTGTTTATCCAATGTGGGTATTATTATTCTCCATTTGTTGAATTTTATTAAATCTAGAAATGATACATTGAATTAGGTCTTCCAATATCAATAGGTTGATTGTTTCATTCTAGTATCTTCTCAAAGAAAAGAGATCGCAGGAAGAGTCCTAAAGTAGTATGACGTTGATTGCTTTCCTTATTCTATTGTATGTGCGAATTATCTTAACTAAAGCCTTCTTTTTCATCGTGTGAGGGTTGTCATAACTTGTATCGATTTATCCGTGTTAAATAATTTCACTTAATAGAGTCTTAAGGGTTCTTTGAGAAGGGGTCATAGTTTTATTAGTTTTATTGGCCCATAGCCCGTAGGCATGCCCTGAGCTAAGATTGATTGATGGGGTAATGGGTATTTTGATGATTTCTATTGAATTTTACTAACTTAAGAGTGTTGTAACGTTTACACGTGTTGTCCTTTTATTCTTGACTTCACCACATTTTTATAAAACCTACCCACTCTTCTCACTTTATTCATCTCTTCGGCTTCTTTCTAGCTCTCGCCACTTAGTTTATGTTCAATAATAAGGTTAGCTCTATTTTTCCTATTTTTCTTGTTGTTTATCCAATGTGGGTATTATTCTTCTCCTTTTGATGAATTTTTATGGATCTATAAATCAAAAATTTTTTGGGGGCTTATCCTTTGGATATTCCTGGTATTTGATTTTTTTAAGCTTTTGAATTTGTTATCAACGTTATTATAAAATGAATATATCTAAGAAAATTAAGAAAAGAAAAAAAAACTTTGAAGGTTAGCCATTAATTCATATCTATATGTTAAAAAATTTACTTCGTTGTCCATTAGATAAACAAAGGTTCAATTGACATATTAATGATTATTTGAATTATTTTTATTTTATTTTAATTCAATTCAAATCAGTGTAGGACCCACTTGAACATTCAATCCACGCCTTTGCTTAAGACACACCCTTTTAAAAAACAAATTTCTAGACTAATTTTCGAAAAACATAAAAATAGGAGCGAACAAAACATTGTTGCTTCATTGCATCATAACAAAAGTTTACCATAAAATACAATCATATATTATTACATTGGTGAGAGTTTTTTTCCTCACCTTGTAATCTCCTCTATGTTATCTCCTGTATTCAGATTAGCAAACTAGAAATGATAAAAGATGAAAAGAAAAAACAAAGAACTATCAGAGTCCACAGAATTCACTGTGTCCTTAAGAAATTTAATCCCCTCAAGTACTCGAGGTTGCAGATTAATTCCTTCCAAGATAAAATAGATTAACCATTAATGAATTAGCGGTACCTCAAACTTCAATAATTTCAACAAACTCAAAAAGACAACAACGAATCACACACACAAACACGATCAATCGATTTTGTTTTGTAAGAAATGTATGCAAAAAAAGGAAGAATTTGATTCAGAAAAATGAGAGAAATCCTCTCTATTTATAGTCAACAAAGGGTAAAGGTCACAACTTTTCAGAAGAAAAAAACAACCTTTCAGAAAGGTCATAACGCTTTGGAAAAGGGACAACCTTTCTGTAACACCCCATAAATGTTTTTTAGCTAACACTCGAACCATCCTTCGTAGTGAGTAATTTTTACTAAGAAATTTAAATTTTCCTAAGTATTAAAGTCACTAGATGTAGCACCTTGAGTTCCAAGAAGAACTAAAGAGAGTTCATTCAAGTCATTCCTAAGTTTTTCTCAAGTTTTGGGTTAACTTCAAATTACCATAACTTTAAGTACAAGATGAGTTAGGAGACCCATAGGATATTAAATTAAATACCTTCGAGTTCTCTTTCCAATGCCACCGAGTTTGCTAAATTTCGAGCTCTGGGTGACAAGTTATGACTGATTTACTAACGACGCACAAACCTGGCAGCAGCTACGCGATGGCTCCACGTTACGGAGCCAATACGGACCTCACAGCCTGTTAAAAAATTATTCCAACTCCTAGCTCATTTTATTTATTTATTTAAGGGTTTTTTAGTCCTATAAATCCTTAGGAGGTCATCTAAATTTCCCTAAACGTGTAGAAAATCAGTTTTTCAAATCAAACCCTCTCATCCACTCCAAAAATTCTACGCTGAAGGAATTCAAGAAACGCTAAGGCTAGGGTTCTTCTTCCAATATTTTCCTTCAAGTTCTTTAAGAAGATGGTTCTTTCAGGTATGTACGCTTCCATAGTGTTGGGTTTGTTCACCCACACACCAATCATGTTAATTTCAGCGTTAAATTCGTTCTAGAAAGTTAGAAAGTTTGGTGTTCTTGATATACGTTCTTGAATTTGCTTTCATTCTTGAACTGGGCTGAGATTGAGAAGTTCTTGAGGTTATTGTGTCGATCTATAGAGTTGTTTTGAGTTAGATTCTAGTGTACATATGTTGGGTATCTGAATCTAGAGAGTGGTTGAGCAAAAGAATCGAATTTAGGCGAATTGGGGTTAGAAACCGAAGAAGGAAAACGTCGAGTGAATCTGGCAACCCAGTCCGCGTTGCGGACCTACCTCCCCAGTTCATAATTTTTTTCTTTGAGTCGTGGAGAGGTCACGGACCTCTCTGCCTCAAAAGTTGTTTGCGACCAAATATTAAAATACATCTCCACGTCACGGACTTGCTTCCAGACAATAATTTCTTGATCGTTTCTATGTTTAATTATCTAAAAACACTACAAAACACCACGAGATCTTTCCTATCACAAATCACAACCTTTGAATTCATAAATCAAATTCAAGGTAGAGTTGAGAGGCAAGTCTTGAAAGTTTTTTCGAACATTTTGAGAAAGTCCCTTTGAATCTTTTTGAGGAGTCTTCTACAACTTCTAGTAACTTATTTCAAGACTCAACCAAGTGAGAATGAGGAAGAGGAGAATGTATTCATGAGTCTACTTTTTAATCATGAGATCTTTCATATCATGAACCATAACTCTTGAATTCATAATTCACATTCAAGAGAGAGTTAAGAGTAGAGTTCAAGGAAGCCTTTGAGCTCAATTGTGAATCCTTTGAGATCCATCATCGATTTGAGTTAAGTTTTGAGTAAGTTAGTATGAGAATGAGAAGAGTCGTATACATGAGTTCCTTATTGATATTTTGACCCTTGAGTCGAGTTGTTCATGCCCATAACTTCCGCATGAACTCCATCAGTTGAGTACCTTTGAGAGGAGTAGTATCTTCAAGTTATAAGTCTTTAGAATTGTGTTCCTAATTCCCTTTGAGATTATATTTCTAATCATGGGACAATTACATGTTACCTATGAAGTCCTTGAGTTGAGTAGTTCATGCTCATAATTCCACATGAACCCTCTGAGTTGAGAATTCTTGAAATGAGTAGAACCATTGAAGTTCTTGAGTTCTTAAACTGAGTTTTGAGAAAGTAAAGATGAGGTTTGAGAAAAGAGTTTTCTAAAACATGATTAGTATGACAATCGAGTATGCCATCAATGTATGAGCAGTATGATATCTAGATATACCATCAATGTTTATGTAGTATGACTTCCCGAGTCATCAATGATCATATTATAATATGATTTTGAAATGTTTTTGAAAAAGAGCAGAGTTGAGTTTATTTTCCTCAAAATGATATATGGGAACTAGGTATTCCCAAGAGCAAATGTTTTAACATTTAAGATGAGAGGAAACTGAGATTTCCAAAAGAGTTTTGAGCAGTTTGAGTACCATCTCTTTTAAGAGATAGATTTTTGAGTAATTATCTCAAACCACAGAAAAAGTTATTATTTTAAACATATGAGCTAGTATATTTTGGGAATAATATTGAGCACCGATATGGGGGAGAGTTCTGATAACTCACAGCCCCCATAAATCATGTAGCCATCATGGTTAGAAATGATCATATTTTTTAGATGAATCCTTCGTGTTTTTTAGCATAGAATAATGGATCCACTTAGTTAAGGCGTCCTATATGATGGCAAAGTATAGGACAGTGGCAGCATGGGCAAGACGATGTATCATCACTTAGGATCATAGTGATGGTTGTCGATTAGAGAAAACCTACCACATAAATTATATTACTTTATTATATGAGTAAATTGAGTTTTTATTGTATTTTTCAATACATTGAGTTTCTATCTACAGTTTCACAACTTTCCATATATATTGCATCGTTTACTATTGCATTATCCTTGAGTTTCATGAGTTGAGTATTTCGAGTTGAGTATCTTAAGTTGAGTATCTTGAGTTGATATGTGCTTCATTGTGTCGAGTACCTTATTGTTGAGTTTTATTGATTTGAGTATCTTATCCTTGAGTACTTTTGAGTTGAGTAAGTTTGAGTAGTTTGAGTATCCTTGAGTATTCCTTGAGTTGAGTAAGTCTGAAAAGAGGTAACTATGTTTCCCTTTTATCAAGTTCAAGCTTATGTTATGACTTAGAATTCCCCTTACATGATCGTGCATTCCATGTATTGAGCCATTTGGACTCCATCATGAAAATGATGCAGATATAGGTATTCAGGGTCATCAACAAGAGATTCATTGATACCACATGGAGTTCAAGTTAGCTATACTACTGAGCCTTCTTGCTTTCGGAGGGTTCCACTTTTACTTTCAGTTATATCAGTTGTTAGGAGGTCGTGGATCTTGTCCCGATTTCCATATTTGCCATTTAGAGGTTTCATAGATATAAAGTAGAGTTTTAGAAGTCCAATTATTTATTTTATTAAATGTTTTAAAGATTTAAGTTGCCTATGTTTTGGCGAGTTGAATATATTATATTTATTCAGAGTTTTTCATTTGAGTTAAAGCTTTGTATTTGAGTTTCATGAAATTTTATTCAGTTTTTAAGAATTTGTATGGTTGAGTTAGTCTTCCGCTTATAGTCAGCCAGGATGAGGATTTGCTAGAGGACCAAAAATGGTTCTCGAGTGCCGGCCACATCCAGGGTGTAGGCTCGGGTCATGACAAGTTTGGAATCAGAGCACAAATTTCAAGAGTCCTAGGGTATCTATGAAGTCGTGTCAGTAGGGTCTTGTTTATGGTTATTAGGGCCCCACTTCTATAAACGAGGGACTATAGACATTTAAGAAAAGTTTCCCTTCTTTCATACTCTTCATCGTGCAATAGAGCTAAGTCATAGAGATTTATTCATACTCGTGTGTTTCTCAAATTCATTCGACTACCCATCATACTAGAGGTTGTTGAAAAGTAAACTATAAAGATCCGTATGGATGAGTTGTTCTTAGAAAGAGTCTTGAGAAAGTCATGAGACTCCAGAGGGGCTTGAGAGAAGCCCAAGAGTAAGTTAAGTGTTCAGTTTCAGAGGAATGCACCCATAATTATATGAATCGGGCATTTAAGCTAAAAGTGAATTGTACTCTTTTCCTTAAGCGTTGTTTTAGCTGAAATCCTTATGAGGAGGTATGTTTAGAGCTTGGGTAATATTTCCACCCTAAAAGGTAGCATGAGTTATGGATCATGAGCAGTAGTAGTGAAAATGCCTACAATTAAAGGAAAGTATGCAGAGGTTTAGTAATCTAAGAAAGGGAGATAGTGTTTTGAAGAGCTATATTACTATAGTCATGCACCCAGTAAGTTATTGATGAGGAGTTTTCCCTTATGGGTAGAGTAAAATTTCTAGTCAAGATGAGATCGAGTATATATTTGTTAACCAGAATAGAGTTGATGTCGATGTGCCATCGTATTAGAGGATACTAAATCCTTGTGTTGAATAAGAGAGCAAAGTATTTATGAAGTGATAGATCTAAGCTAGGCGTATGATTTATTTGAGCGGGTCATGATGTTCAGAAGGTTATAAAACAGTAATGAGGTATAGTATGGTAGGCGAGCAATCATATTGATATTTAGGTTTAGTAATAAACATTAAGCTTGAATTTGAGATGAGTGTCATGATCAAAAGAATGGAAACATTAGGGTGATGATGTTAGTCTTGAGATTTGATCTAGTAGACTGGGCATAGAGTAGGTGAGGAATTGATACATTGTTGCAATGAATGTGAGTAGTACAAGTGAGAGACCCAAACCTTTAGATAAGGGCAGGGAAGTGTGGCTAAGTCACAAGAGTAACAAGAGCATTAAGAGGTGTGCCGAGATGGTATGTTACCAGATGAGATTCCAATTAAGTTATAATTTTCCATGTGTGCCTAGATAGCATAATTGAGTTGTCAATGTGGAATAGGTCCATAGCTTTCAAGTGTTAGCTTTAGGCCTAAGGGGGAGATGATAAGATAAGAAATCAAGTCAAGTGTTGAGAATTTCTTAAGGAGCTGGTTAGTAGGAGTCCATGGAGTTGTTAGAGCACTAAGCTTGAATGTGGTGTTGTTAAACATTAGGTGGTTTTTTATATGAGCCCAATAAGGTGGTAAAGAGTAATAGTTTTGGGATGAGATTCACTATAGAGAGGTATAGAAATTGAACCTAAGGATTTGGGTTAAGCTTGAATATAGTATAAGCATACCATTAGACTCAAACCTTAGTAAGAGTAACCCCATTCTATACCCAGTCCAGTCGTCATTCGAGAACGAATGATCCCAAGGGGGAGATATTGTAACACCCCAGAAATTTTTTATAGCTAAGACTCAAACCATCCTTCATAGTGAGTAATTTTTACCAAGAAATTTAAATTTTCCTAAGTGATAAGGTCGCTAGATGTAACACCTTGAGTTCTAAGAACAACTAACGAGAGTTCATTCAAGTCATTCCTAAGTTTTTCCTAAGTTTTGGGTCAACTTCAAATTACCATAACTTCTAATACAAAATGAGTTAGGAGACCCATAAGATATTAAATTAAAGTCTTTCGAGTCTTCTTTCTAATGCCACTGAGTTTGCTAAATGTTGAGCTTTGAGTGAAAAGTTATGAATGATTTACTAACGACACACAAACCTGGCAGCAGCTCCG
Organism: Solanum chiquidenum; assembly: GCA_029582725.1. Classification (NCBI taxonomy): domain Eukaryota; kingdom Viridiplantae; phylum Streptophyta; class Magnoliopsida; order Solanales; family Solanaceae; genus Solanum; species Solanum chiquidenum. The sequence goes on along the minus strand of JAJOOS010006072.1, from coordinate 44,405 downwards.
CGATGGCTCCGCGTTACAGAGCCAATACGGACCTCACTGCCTGTTGCAAAATTATTCCGACTACCAGCTCATTTTATTTATTTCTTTAAGGGTATTTTAGTCCTAAGAACCCTTAGGAGGTCATCTAAATTTCCCTAAACGTGTAGAAAATTAGTTTTTCAAATCAAACCATCTCATCCACTCCAAAAAATCTACGCTCAAGGAATTCAAGAAACGCTAAGGCTAGGGTTCTTCTTCCAAGATTTTCCTTCAAGCTCTTCAAGAAGATTTCCATCAGGTATGTAAGCTTCCGTAGTGTTGAGTTTGTTCACCCACACGCCAATCATGTTAATTTCAGCGTTAAATTCGTTCTAGAAAGTTGAAAGTTTGGTGTTCTTGATATATGTTCTTGAATTTGCTTTTGTTCTTGAATTGGGCTGAGATTGAGAAGTTCTTGCGCTTATTGTGTCAATTTATAGAGTTATTTTGAGTTAGATTCTAGTTTACATGTGCTGGGTATCTGAATCTAAAGAGAGGTTGAGCAAAAAAATCGAATTTAGGTGAATTGGGGTTAGAAACTGAAAAAGGGAAAAGTCCGGCAAATCTGGCAACCCAGTACGCGTCGCGGACCTACCTCCCCAGTTCATAAAAACTTTATTCGCGTCGCGGAGAGGTCACGGACCTCTCTACCTCAAAATTTATTTCATGACCAAATACTAAAATGCATCTCCGCATTGCGGACTTGCTTACAGACAGTTATTTCTTGATCGTTTCTCATGTTTAACTATCTAAAACACTCCTAAACATCACAATATCTTTCCTATCACAAATCACAACCTTGAATTCATAAATAAAATTCAAGGTAGAGTTGAGAGTCAAGTCTTGAGAGTTCTTTCGAACATTTTGAGAAAGTCTTTTTGAGGAGTTTTCTACAACTTCTAATAACTTGTTTCAAGACTCGAGCAATTGAGTATGAGGAAGAGAAGAATGTATTCATGAGTCTACTTTGTCATCATGAGATCCTTCATATCATGAACCATAACTCTTGAATTCATAATTCATAATTCACATTCAAGAGAGAGTTAAGAGTAGAGTTCAAGGAAGCCTTTGAGTTCAATTGTGAATCATTTGAGATCCATCATCGATTTAAGTTATGTTTTGAGTAAGTAAGTATGAGAATGAGAAGAGTCATATACATGAGTTCCTTATTGATATTTTGACTCTTGAGTCGAGTCGTTCATGCCCATAACTTCCGCATGAACTCCATCAGTTGAGTACCTTTGAGAGGAGTAATATCTTCAAGTTCTAAGTCTTGAGTATTGAGTTCTTTGTAACACCATAGAAAAAAATGTTGCACTAAGACTCGAACCGTTCTTCGTAGTGAGTGAGATCTTACCAAGGAATTAAAAATTTAAGGTCAGGTCACTAGATGTAGCACCTTGAGTTCCACAAAGAACTAAATTGGAAATAGCAAAATCTGAAATTTTGCAAGTTAAGCTAAGTATGAGTTTTGGGTCGACTTTAAACGACGATAATTCCTAGCTCAGGATGAGTTAGGTGTGCTACCAGATACTGTAGGAAATATATTTCAATTATCTTTGCAACGCCACCAGGTTTTCTAAGTTTCGAGGTCGGATGAGTGAGATATGCCCTTTTGAAGTCTGACTGTCCAATTAAGGAAAGCTATACGAAAATAGTAAGGGTATTTGGGTCTTTTCCTTACCCAATCAGATTTAATTCATTTTTAGTAATGTTTTAGGGGTATAATCCTATTAGGTTCAGTTTTATAATCATAATATACTCCTAGAATTTTAGTTGAGAGTTCAAGAAGAGAAAAAAAGAAAAAAGAGGAGAAAAAAGGAGAGGATCAAGCGTTCGTCGAGATTCTTGCGTGTCGTTGCAGATTTTCGCCATGGGTTTAATCCCTAAGAGGTATGTAAGCTTCCATAGTATTGGGTTTCTTCACCCACATGCCAATCATGTTATTTTCAGTGCAATTTCGTTCTTAAAGTTGAAAGATTAGAGTTCTTGATGAGTTCTTGATAGGTGTTCTTGAAGTTCATTCTAAATCTTGTTTTGTTTTTGATGATTTCTTGAGATTAAAGTAAGTGTTTTAAGGGATGTATTGAGTATATTAGAGTGTACTTATGTTAAGTAATTGAATCCAAGTGATTGGGGAAGAAACCGTTCGATTATAGGCGAAATAGGGTGAGAAAATGAGCAAAGAATTTCGTCAGGTCTTTTGGGTTGGTGCCTGGTGTGTCGCGCCAGCCAGAGCGCCCCAAAGTATGCTCTGAATTTTAGGGGCTGGTGCCCCACGCCACCCATATCCCCAGGGTCGCTTGCCCCATCCAGTTTGCAATCGGTTGCTCCGTTTGAGTTCTTTCGAGGGGTACCTTCGCTCTTTTTCGATTCTAACTACTCTAAGCTACTTCTAAGCACCTAAAATCATTCCCAACATTATCATAACCTTGAATTCATAATTCAAATTTAAGGTAGAGTTAAGAATTAAGTTTTGAGAATTCTTTCAAACATTCTAAGAAAGTCCTTTTGTGGAGTCTTCTACAACTTCTAGTAACTTGTTTCAAGACTCGAGCAAGTGAGTATGAGCATGAGGAGGATGTATTCATGAGTCTACCTTATCATCATGATATCCTTTCATATCATGAACCATAACTCTTGAATTCATAATTCACATTCAAGAGAGAGTTAAGAGTAGAGTTTCAAGGAAGCCTTTGAGTTCAATGGTGAATCCTTTGAGATCCATCACCTATTTGAGTTAAGTTTTGAGGAAGTAAGTAAGAGAATGAGAAGAGTCGTATACATGAGTTCCATGTAGTTATGTAGAACTTCAAGTCGAGTCGTTCATGCCCATAACTTCCACATAAACTCCACCAGTTGAGTACCTTTGAGAGGAGTAGTATCTTCAAGTTCTAAGTCTTGAGTAATGGGTTCCTAATCCCCTTTGAGATTATATTTCTAATGATGGGACTATTTCATGTTACCCGTGAAGTCCTTGAGTTGAAGTGTTCATGCCCATAATTTCGCATGAACCCTATAAGTCGAACAGTCTTGAGATGAGAAGTATCTTTGAGTCCTTGAGTTGAGTAGTTCATGCTCATAATTCTGCATGAACCCTCTGTGTTGACCATTCTTGAAATGAGTAGTATCATTGAAGTTATTGAGTTCCAAGTATTGAGTTTTATCTATAGTTATTGAAAACCTTGCATTGAGTCGTTCACGTCCATAATTCGGCATAAACCATATATTAAGAAATCTTTTACAAAGGTTTTAACTTTATTTTAAGACTTAAGTTTTGAGTTAAGCAAAGAGTAAAGTTTAAAGTTCATTTCTTCAAAAGAGTATATCGGGACTATGTATTCCCAAAGAGTAAAATATTTTCACATTTAAAGAAGAAAGGAAACCTTAATTTCCAAAAGAGCCTTTGGGCTAGTTTTCAGTTAAAGAGTAAATATTTTCACATTTGAGCAAGAAAGGGAACATCGATTCCAAGAGACCTTTTAAGCTAAGTTTTGAGTAATTATATCAATCCAAAGAAAGAAGTCATGTTTTTAAACATATGAGATGAGTATTTTGGGAGTAGTATTGAGCACCGATATGGGGACAAGTTTGAGTTCAGATAACTCACGTCTCCATAAACCATGTAGTCATCATGGGTAGTAAAGTATCATACTTTTTAGATGATTCCTTAAGTGCGTTTTAGCATAGACTAGTGGATCCACTCAGTTAATGCGTTCTATATGACGGCAAAGTATAGGACAGTTCTGGCAGCGTGGGCAAGACTTTGTATCATCACTTAGGCTCATAGTGGTGGTTGTCGGTTAGAGAAACTCCCACAGAAATTATATTACTTTATTATATGAGTAAAGTTGAGTTTGTTATTGCAATTTCTTTAATGAACTAAGTTGTTTTCCATTATTTTATATGCTTTCATTATATTGCATGTGTAGTGTTGCCTTATATTGAGTTGAGTATCCAGAGTTGAGTACCCAGAGTCGAGTATTATATCTTTGAGTTGAGTATATAATCTCTGAGTTGAGTTATCTTATTTTCTTGAGTTGAGTTGAATTGAGTTGAGTGAGTTGAGAAGAGGTAAGTATGTTTCTTTTTATCAAGTTCAAGCTTATGTATATGCTTTAGAATTCCCCTTACATGCTCGTACATTCCACGTACTGAGCCATTTGGCCTGCATCTTTTCATGATGCAGATCCAGGTATTCAAGATCATCAACAGGAGCTTCATTGATACCACATGGAGTTCGAGTTAGCTATGGTGGGCCTCCTAGCTTTCTGAGGATTTCATTTACCTTTGAGTTATGTCAGTTGTTAGGATGTCGTGGGTCTTGTCCCGACATCCATCTTTATCATTTAGAGGCTTCATAGATAGACAGTAGAGTTTCAGAAGTCTATTTATTTATTTTGTTAAATGTTTTAAAGACTTAAGTTGCCCATTGTGGGGCGAGTTGAATATATTATTTTATTCAAAGTTTTTCATTTGAGTTAAAGCTTTGTATTTGAGTTATTGATTTTATTCATTTTTTAAGCTTTGTATGCTTGAGCTATTCTTCTACTTGTAGTCAGCCATGATGAGGGTTCGCTTGGGGACCAGAAATGGTTCTTGAGTGTCGGCCATGTCCAGGGTGTAGGCTTGGGTCGTGACATTCTTAATCCCCTTTGAGAATATATTTCTAATCATGGGACTATTACATGTTACCCATGAAGTCCTTGAGTTGAGTAGTTCATGCTCATAATTCCGCATGAACCCTCTAAGTTGAGCATTCTTGAAATGAGTAGTACCATTAAAGTTCTTGAGTTCTTAAACTAAGTTTTGATCAAGTAAAGATGAGTTTTGAGAAAAGAGTTTTTTAAAACATGATTAGTATGACAATCGAGTATGCCATCAATGTATGAGCAGTATGGTATCTAGATATACCATAAATGTTTATGCAATATGACTTCCTTAGTCATCAATGATCATATTATAATATGATTTTGAAATGTTTTTTAGAAAGAGCAGAGTTGAATTCATTTTCTTTAAAATGATAGATGGGAACTAAGTATTCCTAGAGTAAATGTTTTAACATTTAAGATGAGAGGAAACTGAGATTTCCAAAAAAGTTTTGAGTAGTTTGAGTACCATCTCTTTTAAGAGATAGATTTTTGAGTAATTATCTCAAACCACAGAAAAAGTTATGTTTTTAAATATATGATCTAGTATATTTTGGGAGTAGTATTGAGCACCGATATGGGGGAGAGTTTGTATAACTCACAGCCCCCATAAACCATGTAGCCATCATGGGTAAAAAGGATCATACTTTTTAGATGACTCCTTCATGCTTTTTAGCATAGACTAATGGATCCACTTATTTAAGGAGTCCAATATGAAGGTAAAGTATAGGACAATTCTGGCAGCATGGGTAAGACGTTGTATCATCACTAAGTCTCATAGTGGTGATTGTCGGTTAGAGAAACTCCCATAGAAATTATATTACTTTATTAAATGAGTAAATTGAGTTGTTATTGTATTTTCCAATACATTGAAGTTCTATCTACAATTTTACAACTTTCCATATATATATTGCATCGTTTACTATTGAATTATCCTTGAGTATCATGAGTTGAGTATTTTGAGTTAAGTATCTTAAGTTGATTATCTTGAGTTGATATGTGCTTCATTGTACCGAGTACCTTGTTGTTGAGTTTTACTGAGTTCAGTATCTTATCCTTGAGTTCTTCTGAGTTGAGTAAGTTTGAGTAGTTTGAGTATCCTTGAGTATTACTTGAGTTGAGTAAGTCCAAAAAGAGGTAAGGATGTTTCCCTTTTATCAAGTTCAAGCTTATGTTATGTCTTAGAATTCCCCTTACATGATCGTACATTCCACGTACTTAGCCATTTGGCATGCGTCCTTTCATGATGCAGATATAGGTATTAAGGGTAATCAACAGGAGCTTCGTTGTTACCACATGGAGTTCGAGTTAGTTATGGTGAGCCTCCTTGCTTCCGGAGGTTTTCACTTTTACTTTCAGTTATATCAGTTGTTTGGAGGTCGTGGGTCTTCTCCCGACTTCCATCTTTGTCATTTAGAGGCTTCATAGATAGACAGTAGAGTTTCAAAAGTATGGTCATTTATTTTGTTAAATGTTCTAAAGACTTAAGTTGCCTATTTTGTGGCGAGTTGAATATATTATACTTAGAGTTTTTCATTTGAGTTAAAGCTTTGTAATTGAGTTTCATGAAATTTTATTCAGTTTTTAAGCTTTGTATGCTTGAGTTAGTCTTCCACTTGTAGTCAGCCAGGATGAGGGTTCGCTTGAGGACCAGCAATAGTTCTCGAGTGTCGGCCGCATCCAGGGTGTAGGCTCGGATCGTGACACTTTCAAACGGTCACAACCCTTTAGAAAAGACACAACCCTTCGGCAAAGTTACTACCCTTCAGGAGAGTTACAACCCTTCATTTCCTGTCCACACCTTTAAAACCCAACAATCCCTCACATGAATAGGGGATGACTATTGTTAAAACATATGCATGAAAAATCGCGATTCGTAGGTAAGGACTGATTGCATCTGGATAAGTGGGTTTCCCTTTAAACTTTCCATAGTGAACATATATCAGATATACTCGATCAATCGGTAGATTTGATATCTTTGAACCGTCGAGCTTTGGTGTATACCTAGACAACATAAGTCACACAATCAACGCTTGAACTGTAGTTGGTTCTCATTGTTTTGTTCATTTCAGCCATGAACACGTCTTGTTTTATAAGTGCGTAGAGAACTAGCCTTACCAGATTCTCCTTGAAGTGGCTTACACTTCACACTTACATAGGTGATTTCTAAATGTGTTATACCATAGATACACCATTTGATATAGCCTATATCAAACTTAGAAACCATTAAAAAGTCCTAATGTTTTTATCCTTGTTACTGAACATCGTCTTATCATGAGAATGAACCATAAAAAAAAATTGACAATGTTGAACCGTCATCAATGACTTTGTTTGATCTCCTTGAACCTAGATCTTGGGATCTCCATTTTTCTAGGTAAGTTACCGCCACAATGACTTGTCCTATGCCATAGTCCCATTCCCTTTGATAATCTATCAACTCCCTCTCTAGTTAGGCCTTTTGTAAGTGGAACCAACACATTATCCTTTGACTTTACATAGTCAATTATGATAATTCCACTAGAGAGTAGTTCTCTAATGATATTATGTCTACGTCATATATGACGACACTTTTTGCATGCCCTACCTATTGCAAATTAACTCTCACAGTGTAAGTATGCATACTGGAGCTAAAGGTTTGGGCCAAAATTCTTTCAAGAAATTTCATAGTCATTCAACTTCTTTACCGGCCTTATCTAGAGTGATAAACTCAAATTTCATAGTAGAGCGAGCGATACATTTCTATTTGGAAGATTTCCAAGAGACTGCTCCTCCACCAAGAGTAAATACATATCCACTCGTGGATTTTATTTCATTTGACCGGTGAGTCAATTTGCATCACTACATTCTTCCAATACTGTATTTTATTAGTTATAATGCAAAGCAATAGATTTTAAGTATGTTTTAAATACTCCAAAACTCATTTCATTGTCATCCAATGAGTTTGATTGAGATTACTCGTGAATCGACTGAGTTTACCAATAGCACATGCTATATCTGACCGCGTACACTTCATGATATATATCATACTAATCAATACTCTAGCATAATCCAATTGTGAGTCACTTTTGCCTTCATTCTTTTGAAGTACAAAACTCATATTTATTGGAGTCTTGACAATAATGAAATCCAAATACTTGAACTTGTCAAGTACCTTTTCAATCATCAGTAACTTCAATGTCTTTCATATCAAGTTACTTTCTAGCATATGCTTAGTAGCATTTATGTCAGAAATGTCTCTTTTGATGATCTACATGTCATTAACATAAAAACAAACAATGACCTTGTGATTTGGAGTGTCTTTAATGTAAAAACATTTATCCCATTCATTAATCTTGAATTCATTTGCCAACATAATTTGGTGATCAAACTTCGCATGTCATTATTTGGGCGTTTGTTTTTAGTCCATAAAGTGACTTAACAAGTTTACACACTTTCTTTTCTTTACTAGGAACCACAACACCCTCGGGTTGTTCCATGTAAATTCCTTCCTCCAATTATTCATTTAAGAAAATTATCTTAACATTCATTTGACGAATTTGAAGGCCATATACCACAACTAGCATAATCAACATCTGAATTGATGTAATCCTAGTTAATGGCTATTATGTGTCAAAATAATCAAAGACTTTTTATTATCTAAAGCCTATGACAACAAGTCTTGCTTTGTATTAGTCAATAGTTCCATTAACTTTATTTTCCTTTTGTAGATCCACTTTGAACCCAAAGGTTAATTTCCTGGAGGAAGATCAACCAACTCTCAAGTATGGTTGCTTAAGATTGAATCTATCTTACTATTGACAGTCTCTTTCCAAAAAGGGATGAGTCCCTAGAAAACAGATTCTTCGAATATATGAGACTCATTTTTCAAGAAGAAATGTTACAAAATCAAACACAAAGAAAGTAAATGTTTTTTTCCATTTACTACACCTCTGAATCTCTTTATTATGTACATTTTCCTTTGGTTCATTCCAAGGTCATTTAGACCCTTTACTTGACTATCCGACGGTTCGGACTTATGAACCATAAATCGACATGCTTTACCATTTGTAGCATATCCAATGAAAATATAATCCACAGTCTTAGGTCCTATTTTGATCCTTTTGGGAATAGTTACCTCATTTCCTTTTCTCATATGGAATAGACTATATTCGAAATTGTTAGATCACTATCTTTCAAGAGTTATTGCTTGTTTATACTTTAAGGGACGACAAGCAATTCTCTATCAGGATACAACAAAGCCTGAACAAACAAAAAAAATTGTTTCTCCCTTTCTTAACAAACAATTTTTTTTATTTTTTTATTTATCTATTGCTCCCTTTACTAACAAACAAAACTTTTGTTTCTCTCTTTCTGAACAAACAAAAAATTTGTTGTTCTCTTTTGCTATAATAATAGCACCCCCCACAAATTTTGTGGTAAACCTGAACTTATAAGTATGACATTCAATAGTTCCTTTAAAGTTTATTTTTTTCCTGTCAACAATTTCATTAGATTGATGTGAGTATGTGCGGTATTTTGATGGATGATTCCATTTTCCAAATATATTTCTGCAAAAGAAGATTCATATTCTCCACATCTACCAATTTTAATCATGACAATCTTTTTATCCAAATGATTTTCAACTTCAGTTTTATATTGCCTATATGTTTCTATTGCTTCATCCTTACCATTCAACAAATAGACATAACAATATTTAGTGCAATTGTCAATAAAATTTATGAAACACTTTTTCCCACCAAGATATGGTGTTGACTTCATATCACAAATATCAATGTAAATCAATTCTAAAGGATTAAAATTCCTTTCAATAAATTTATAAGTATTGATCAGTTTTTGCAAGATTTGGTTTTGGCTTGCCCCTCTCCTTACAGTCAAGTGGCTTTTTTCATTCTTTTCTTATGAGGTCGTGTACAACAACCTTAACCGCACAAGCCTGGGCTGGGTTTTTGCAAGATTTTGTAATTGACATGTCCTAAGATTCATGTCACAAACAATTTGATTCAACTAAGTAAGAATAAACAGAAATAATGAGTTAGAAAAGACCTTCCGTAAGGTAATTTTTTCCTACAAATATTTTCTTCTTTACTTTTTATAACTTTGTCAAATACAGACATTGTTTTAGAGTCAGCACCTTACAAGATGTCCTTTGCAGAAGGACCTTTCCATAACATTTAATTTGTTATAGAATTACCCATGACCATAGTCTCTTCGGTCCAATAAGCGCAATATGACCCAAATGTTTTTTTTACAACACAAACATAACAAAATATTTTTCACCAATGTTCATGTCTATACAAATAAATTTATTTTAATAAACATATCTTTTCATGAAAAATCACAATATTTTAAGTGACAATTTTTCATCAAAGAATATAATTCTTTTGAACGAGTATACAATTTTGTGGTTTTATACTAGTCATATTATATACTAGTAAAGAGAAACTCAACGACCACAATATCAAATATACTCCAAGAATTTTGTGGGTCTAACATAATACAAGAATGCCATTAAATTTCATATCTTGTAATTTCAAATTTAAATTAGATAATAAGTCTAATTTTGTCTTTATCACAAGTAAAGAACCCCCACATTTTAAATTTGTTCTCAAATATATTTTTCAAGTATTTGAAATTATTTTCCACATATTTTTTTGCCCATGCTTTCAAATTGTATACCATCAAAATACAAATTGGCAACACGAAGCCTTCTTTTGGAGATTTAATCCATAGAAACGCCCATTGCAGACACAAAAATCACTAACTCTATGACACTAGTGTTTTTTTCCTTTCTGTCACAATTAGACAGTCCACTTAGTATTTAGAATACTAACAATAAAGACTCGATTTTTATACAACTTGTTTCTAGTTTAATGATGAAGTTTTTATATTCTTCTAATCGTTAACCAAATGAACCTTGAATTCTGATGAAGTTTTTATATTCTTCGAATCAGTTTCATATACAGACAGAGTAGTAAACCAAAAGATTTTAATCTCCAGAAACCTCAAATACAACACTATTTCTAGCTAACGATGAAGATTTTATCTTTTCCAAATCATTTAGAATTAATATTTTTGACGAAGATTTTGTACTCTTCATATCAGAATATTCATTCAAACAGAGTATTTAACAAATTGATGAAGTTTCTATATTCTTCAAACCAACGCACAATCTGATTTGTTTGTGAAGTTCTTATATCCTTCAAACCAAAGGAGTAAAAAATCAGAAGATTTTAATCACCAAAAGTCATACACAATCAAATTTCACAGGGAGTAGAAAACTACAAAAGTTTTTTTTTCTCCTCTAAACAGAATACACATTAATAATAATAAAGATATATTCTGAGATCATCACATAATGATCATCTATCCTAACATTTATTATGAAATAAATCTCATAAATTATAAAGGATAGAAAGAAAAAGAAAATCAAGGGAAATAAAGATAGAACCTGATTTTACACCCATTGAATCATATTCTATCTGTCAGTAATGATTCCATGCAAGTCACTTTTCTTGCTAATTTTTTCTTTATTTCCCAATTTCCATCATATTTAATTTTCCTTAGAAGACATTGAATTTCAACGAGAAACTAAACTCTTGTTCAAATATTATTAGGAGACAACATCTGTTCATTTACTTCTTCTCATAGTTATATAAAACTAAGAATATAGGAAAAATAATTAAAGTATACATCTTAGACTTTGTGCGAAACATAACTTTTCTAATTGAAAAGTAAACTAAAGGGGTGCAATGCTTGAATGCACTTGGGAAGAAAATAAAAATAATCTTACCCATCCAAGGAAAACTTACTACTATAAAATATACTCGAATATATTAAAGTAGTACTAATTCACCGCAAATCTCTTTTATCATATGATAAAATAATTCTCTTTTTCTTCTTCTTTTTTCCCCAATAAAACGAACACAGAAGTAATTTCCCTACCAGAAAATACCAACAATAAATTTCTTAAGCTTGTTATCTCCTGTATTCAGATTAGCAAACCAGAAATGATAAAAGATGAAAAGAAAAAACAAAGAACTATCCGAGTCCACATAACCCATTGTGTGTCCTTAAGAAATTTAATCCCCTCAAGTACCCGAGGTTGCAAATTAATTTCTCCCAAGATAAAACGAATTAACCATTAATGATTAAAGAAGAGTAGCGGGTACCTCAAACTTCTATAATTTCAACGAACTCAAAAAGACAGCAACAATTCACACACACAAACACGATCAATCGATTTTTGTTTGTAAGAAATATATGCAGAAGAAGGGAATAATTCGATTCAGAAAAATGAGAGAAAGCATCTCTATTTATAGCCAACAAAGGGTAAAGGTCACAACTTTTCAGAAAAAAGACAACATTTCAGAAAGGTCACAACGCATTGGAAAAGGCACAACCTTTTAAACGGTCACAACCCTTTAGAAAAGACACAACCTTTCATAAAGGTCACAACCCTTTGGCAAAGTTACAACCCTTCAGGAGAGTCACAACCCTTCATTTCATGTTCACACCTTTAAAACCCAACACTGTTTCATTTTTCCTCTCCAGACCCTATATTTTAAAGATTTTTTATTTTTTTAAATAAAAAAATAAATATATATATATATATATATATATATATATATATATAAATATCATATACCATTAGATTAAAAAATAGTGTCATCAGATATAACTATGTTAGTTGGAAATTAAAGAAATAATAAACAAACAAAAAAACAGGATTAATTGTGTATAGCTAATTACAAGTAAACTTATCATGAAGATGCTTTTTTTGCCAATAGGTCCAGAATGTTACTTTGCTAATGTGATCAACATTATTCTTTCTATAGATGGACAAAAAATATGAAAAATTCAATTTTAGCAATAATTATTCTCAGTATTAATTTATGATAATTTTCTCCCTTTCGGTTATTAGCACTTTGTTGTTTCTCGACAAAAGAAAAAGTAGCATGCCAACCATGAGTGAGAAAGACCAATTCCCTAGCAGTTGTGGTGCTGATGGAAGCTCTGAAAGTTTTCTTATTGAAAACTCATCTGAGAAAAAAGCGAAGATCGAGATAGAATGTGAAGAAATTGGCCTCATTGATAGAATCATTCAGGCTACCTGACGCTCTTATTGTTCAAATTATTTCTCGATTGTCCATAACAGATGCCTTCAGAACAACTATTCTCTCTAAATATTGGCAATACTTCTGGATTTCTATTGACAGCCTTGCTTATGACAACAAGAAGTATTGTCATTTAGATGGCTCGATGGTACACAAATTCATTTTCTTAACAAGATAATGTACTACCTCTCCTTAGCTTCTCTAGCATTAAGAAGTTCAATCTAAACTTTGTGTTCAAATCTGATGATGGTGTGTCTTATTTTCCCAAAATTGAAAAGTGGCTTGAATTTGCTGTGATTACAAAAGTGGAGGATCTATGCCTGAAAATAGGTTATACTAATGATGCGATTGAGAGTGACCAACCCTATAGTCTGCCAGAAGTTTTATGTAGTAGTTCATCGATTGTAAAACTCAAATGTGAGAATTGCAGAATATTAGACGATTGTGTACTAAATTGGAAATCTCTGAAGAGTTTAACACTAGGAAGTTTATTTATCCGGGATGAACACATAAAACAAATAATGTCAAATTGTCCTTAATTGGAATCCTTGAATATACATAGATTTTGTGGTTTTAATCATTTGCACATGACTTCTCCAAGATGTAAGAGACTGCAATTGATTGATCTTATCATCCTGTCAGAGATTGGTATTCATTCGAAGGTGATTGTTACTTTGAAGTTGTTGCTCCATATGTTGACATTTAACAATTTCTGGGGATTTTGATAATACGGAAATTGAGCTCTAGGACTTGTCATCTTTGAACCATGCCAAACTTGATCTCTCTAGTGATGAATTTGATTCAATGGATGAGAACATACTGAAAGATCTTCTGGTAAGCATTCATTGTGTTAATGAGCTAATACTTTCATCCTAGTTTATCAAGGTCAGTTATCAGTCTCAAATGTCTCCTATTTTTAATTTTTATGTTGATTCTGAATTAAGCTCCTTATTTTTGTCTCTTATATTAATATTGAATCCTCTTTTTTTCATGAAAAGTAAGAGACGTTAATGGTCAGCTATAGTGCTTCCTGAAAGCAGTTAAGTAGTTAGGAGCGGAGTGTTAAGTTAGTTACTCAGCCTACTATAAATACTATACGGATGTAAAACTACACTTTTAAAAATTGAATGAAGAGATCTTCTTCCTCTAAACTCTATTTTTCTTACAAGTTTCTGAATATTACACAGACACCTTTAGGTTGTAGGATGGGGGTAATGATTGTGAACCTGATTAATTATCTCTTGATTTACTCATATAGTTTTGATCTAGTTTGCAAGGTTAAATATTGGTTCCTTCGTTGATTTAAGATGGAAGCTACAAGTTCTTACAAGAATAGAAAATCAATAGAGCTCCGAAGTTTATACTGAGTTAGAGAGTAAACGTAAAAGAGACGAACAATAAATCAAAAAAATGGTACAACCATTGCTAATTATTTTGATTAGCACTAACCAGTAACATTAGTAATTTTTCTAAAGCTATGAAGAATCTAAAATTATTTTGTGTCTACTTTACGAAGTATGTTTGATTTCTGAAATTCTTTCTTGGGCCAGCTAGGGGTAGAAGTTTAAGCAATAATTTCATGATGTTAATTTGTAAGCCATGTAACTCAATGTACTTAACTTGTATTCTGCCTCATTCTTCTATTTAGGTGATTTCTTTTTCGATATTGGGTGAGGAAGACGTCTCCTTACCGTTGCTAGAATGCAGATGGTTGACAATAAGTTCTTGTATTTCAAAACTTTCCTTCGCCTTGCTAGATAACCTCATAAGGTCGACTACTAATTTGGAAAATTTGATGATATTTCCTGATATGCCAATATGATGCTTAAAGGTTGTTACATTTTATTTTTTATGTGTGTAATTTGATTTCATTACTATATTTGTTAAACTTACCACCTAACCTAATTTGTGCTTCTTGGGTATCTATAGGACTACCTATTTATTCATCATGAAGAAATCATTGATTTGTTGGAATATGACTACCTCTCGTTTGAAGAAAACCTATTCAAAGTTTCCTTACAGAATTTGAAGAATGTCAAGGTTATGCCATTTTGTATTTGTATGTGTAAACCTGAGACAAAAAAGCTCGATCAATTCTTGAAGTTCTTACTTAAGCACGCAATAAATCTGGAGAAAATGGTTATAGTGCCAAAGCATAAGGGATACAACAGTTGTTCTACTAATATCTTACAATTGATGAAGATTTTGTTACTTTTTCCAAGAACTTCTATTAATGCAATATTTGCTTAGGATCAGTTACCAAAAATGTTTTTGATATGTAGTTATGTTTGAAACTCTGTTGTGATTATAAAGACACGAGATTGGGATCTGACTATGATTCAGATATTGCTTGTAATTTGTTACTTAATTAAGATTGTATCCAAATCAAGTGGTTAAAACCATAAATATGCAGTTTGCATTACTTTAAATTAAATTAAAACTTAATATTTTGAAAGGTGATTGAATCAGAATAAGAAATGTTTTTAAAATTATGTTGTGTGCAAGCCATTAATTAGCAAAAAAAAAATAGTTGCTCCCTTTGGTGCAATCAGGTCGGTCAAGTGAATATGCAAGTTCACCCCATATTTGGAAAAATAGGATGAAATATTTGAAGACCCTTGGGTAATGGAAGCAATTATTTCCTAATCTGATGGACTTTAGTCCCATTTGCCTGACCATATCTTCTCTCAATATCTAACTGCAACTTATCTGCAAAATCAGTGTACATGACACTCTCCCTGATCATATTCAACAACCAAGCAAGGACCATATAATGGCTCGAAAAGAGGAGTATTGGGAGTTGGTTTACGTATGGTTCCATTGATAAGTCCTACGTATGATTATGCCATTTTGTAGTGGTACTACGTGTAAATCTGATGGAACAAAGCTCGATCGATTCTTGAAGTTCTTACTTGAGCATGCAATAAATCTGGAGAAACTGATTATAGTGTCAAAGCATAAGGGATGAAACAGTTGTTGTACTAATATCTCACAACTGATCAAGTGTTTTCTAGTTTTTCCAACAACTTCTAATAGTGCAATTATTTCCTCAGGACCAATTACCCAAAATATTTCTGATAGTCAAGTTTGAAACTCTCTTGCGATTATAAAGACACAAGATTGGGATCTGACTATAATTCGAATATTGCTTGTAATTTGTTTGTCTGACTAAGTAATTTCGCTAGTTTTGTTTTCTATCGTCAGTGTTTAAATATTTCTAGATGATGTACAAGTCATAAACTTAAAAAATATCATATATTATCACATTAAAAAATAGTGTCATGTGATATTGCGATAGAATTAACTTTGTTAGTTGGACATTAAAGAAGGAATTTAAAAAAAAACAGAAATTGTCTATAGCAATTCTAATTACAAGAAAACTTATTCTTAGTATTGGTGTGTGATAATTTCCACCCCTTCTTAGCCCTGTGTTGTTTCTCAACAAAAGAAAAGTAGCATGACAATTGTGAGTTGTTGGGTTTAAAAATGTGTGAATGGAAACTGAAGAGTTGTAGCTTTTATGAAGAGTTGTGATTTTTCTAAAAAGTTGTGACTTTTCTAAAGAGTTGCGACTTTTCTGAAGAGTTGTGACTTTTATGAAAGGCAGTGACTTTTCCAAGGGACTGTGACATTTCCAAGGGATTGTGACCATTCTGGTAAGGCACAATATGCACATGTTTACACTACCCATTGTTGTCTATAAATAGAGGGTTTCCCCTAATTTTTCAACAACAAATTTTCTATAATTCTTCTTATTTTGCACAAACAAATTCTAATTTACTTTTGTGTCGTTGAGTCGTTCGCTGACACTACACTTTTAGGCAGCAATAGTAATACAGTTTGAACAACATGAGCAACCAAAACCAATTCTCTGGAAACTCTGAAAGTCTGTTTGTTGAAAACTTACCTCAGAAAAAAGCGAAGATTGAGAGAGAATGTGAAGAAACTAATAGGATTAGTAAGCTACCTTATGCTATTATTGTCCAAATTCTTTCTTTGTTGCCCATAACAGATGCGTTCAGAACAACTGTTCTCCCTAAATATTGGCAATACTTCTGGACTTGTATCAACAACATTGTTTATGACAACGAGGAGTATGGTCGTTTAGATAGCTCGACATTGCACAAATTCTTTTCATTAACAGATAATGTACTACCTCTCCTTAGCTGCCCTAGCATTAAAAAGTTAAGTCTAAACTTTGTGTTCAAATATGGTGATGGTGTCTTATTTTCCCGTAATTGACAAGTGGCTTGAATTTGTTGTGAATAAGAAAGTGGAGGATTTACACCTGAATATACGTCATAGAACTGTTTATCCGATTGGGCATGACCAACCCTATAGCTTGCCAGAAGTTCTCTGTAGTAGTTCATCGATTATAAAACTCAACTGCGAGAATTGCAGAGTATTAGAAGATTGTGTACTAAATTGGACATCTTTGAAGAGTTTAACGATGGAAAGTTTGTTTCTCCGGGATGAACATATTAAAAAAATAATGTCAAATTGTCCTCAATTGGAATCTTTGGAGATACATAAATTTTGTGGTTTTACTCGTTTGCACATGACTTTTCCAAAATGTAGACGACTGCAATTGATTCATCACAGTCATCCTCGCGAGGATTGGTATCCATCCGAAGATGATACTAATACATGTTGCTTTGATATTGTTGCTCCATATGTTGAACATTTAACGATTTCTAGGGGTTTAAATTATACGAAAATTAAGCTTAGGGACTTGTCATCTTTGAACCATGCCAATCTTAATGATCTCTACTGTGATGAATTTGCTAAAAGGGATGAAAACATAGTGAAAGATTTTTTGGTAAGTGTTCGTTGTACTAATGAGCTAATAATGTCATCCTAGTTGATCAAGGTCAGTTATCAGTCCCAATGTCTCCAGTCTTTTTATGTTGATTGTGACTCCTGTTTTATAATCTGCATCATTCTTCAGTTTAGGTGATTTTCATTTTGATGTTGGAAAGGGAAGACGTCTCCTTACTGTTGCTGGAATGCAGATGGTTTACAATAAGTTCTTGTATTTCAAAACTTTCATTCCCCCTACTAGACAACCTCTTAAGGTTGACTCCTAAGTTGGAAAATTTGATGATATTTCCTGATACGACGGTATGTTTTTTATTCATTTCTTACTTCACGATATCCTTATATCAAATGTATATGGATCCCTTACAGCCTCAACGACTAACCTGATTTTTCCTTGTTTGGTATTTGTAGTACCATCCTTTTTTTTAGAACGAAGTGAATGAGTTGTTGAAAGACAAGAAGTACCTCTCCCTTGAAGAAAACATACTCAAAGTTTCATTACAGAATTTGAAAAATGTCAAGGTTATGCCATTATGTAGTCATACAGATACATCTGACGCAACAAAGCTCGATCAATTCTTGAAGTTCTTTCTTGAGCAAGCAATAAATCTGGAGAAACTGGTTATAGTGTCAGAGCATAAGGAATGCAACGGTTATTCTACTGATACCTCAAATCTGAAGAAGAATTTGTTAGCTTTTCCAACAACTTCTATTAGTGTAATTATTTCATTAGAAAGTTAGGAAAATTTGAACTTGCACTTATCGGAATCTGTTATTTTGAGCTTGCACCTATTTGACAATAATTTTTTAATAGTATTTCATTCATTGAGTATTTTGAGCTAATCATTACAATTATATGCATCAATTTTGGGTTTGCACGATGTTGTAATTAGATTCAGGAGGTGAACTTAAGTGTGTAAATAGATTATGTACAAGTCATAGATTTAAGACCGTCTCCAAATAAAGCGGTTAAAAATATAACTAATGCAGCTTGCATTAATTAAATTGAATTATAACTTAATTTTTTGAAGCCATCCATTAATTAGCACAAAAAAAAAATTGCTCATCCATTAACCTGAGGTTTGTGTTCGTAAACAGGGGAGTTGGTTGGCATCTCCCCCGGTAGGGATGGATGGGGAAATAACCTTAAGAATGGGGTGCACTAGATGGTACAGTTTCTCCCTTAGCAAGAAGTCCTAGTTTCAATCTCTGGGTATAGAAAAATCTTTAGTAAGAGTGTTACTCACGAATCTGGTAGCTACTTGAGGCAAGTAATTAATTAGGCTCCAATGTGGATATCAAACAACTTTAAAAAAAGACAACGGTTTTACGTAGCTTGCATTCTTGCATAACTTTTTCCATAATCTGCCATGGTGATGGAATGCTTTCTCCCATAGGGAAGAGTTACGCGCCTTCCATATCTAGTAGACCACTATTGCTAATGTTGCCGCCTGCCAGTACCAGGTCTTTGCAGCCTCTTTCTCTTGTGGATCTATCCAGCCTTGTTCATATTCCTCTATAATCCAGTTGTCTCATCCCTTTCCCAAGCCACTAAAGTGTTGCGAGTATGCATTTTTTTGAGAATGGACACTCAAAATATATATGATTCATTGTTTCTGGTACATCCCCACATAGCTGGCATTTATCATCGTGGCAAATCCCCATTCTATACTGCCTTTCTTAGGTAAGATCTGTTGGGTTTTAGAAGGTGTGAATGGAAAATGAAGAGTTGCAACTTTTATGAAAAGTTGGGACTTTTGTGAAAAGTTGCGACTTTTGTGAAAAGTTGCGACTTTTGTGAAAAGTTGCGACTTTTGCGAAAGGTTGGGACCTTTTCGAAAGATTATGACTTTTCCAAAGGGTTGTGACCTTACCGGTAAGGCACAATAAGAACATATTCACACTACCCTTTGTTGTCTATAAATAGAGGGATTTCCTCTAATTTTAAGATAACCAATGTTATGCACTTATCTACTACTACTAAATCTAGTATTCTAAGTGTACTTTACTGTCATTGAGTGGTTCGCCGACATCATGGTTTTAGGTACCGATACACCGGTGGGTAAGATTGTTCTATCCTGAGAGGATATATTTCATTAACCTCGGGCACTTGAGGGGAATAATTTCCTTAAGGGGACACTGTGCATTTAGTGGGCTCAATTATCTTCTTTGAGAAAAATATTTTGTATATTATTTCTAACATGTTTCTGATTCTATTTTCTCTACTTGTTTTAATTTTCTAGTTTTGAAAACACTCTTTAAACTTTGTTGTTTCTTAGAAAGTTCTTCAAAGTTTTTGTTCTAAGTATCTTAGGAATACAGGATGAACAACAATCTTAAGGAAATTATTATACTATTGGTATTTCTTGTATTCTACTGATTGAGGGAAACATATTATGGAAGTAGAAATTTAATGCACTACTTCTTTAGAATTTGGTGTCTTGTTTAGCAAGGTGGAAGTGAGAATGTACGAGAAAAGTTGGTGGTATTCCAGTTAAAGATTACACCAGGTAACCTTTTTATTATTTATCCAAAGAGGAAAATAGTTTCTAAAATGTTAACTCTTTTGATATTTATCATGTGTATCTTTGGAAAAAGATCTGCAAACTATATGTTTTTGAATGATTTTTTTTAGCAAATGTTGCCTTTAAAATTCTTCAGTTTGCAGAATGAGATATGCATATTTTAATTTGATAAGATAGTATGTGAAAATATTATAGTTGGAAGGCTACTTGAAAAGAAAAGCATGTCTATGTGATAATCTAAGAATATGTTTTATTTTGTTTGGGAAAAAAACATTTGTAGTCCTGTAGTCCGTGTGAAATTTGATTGTGTCTGATTATTGTAGACTTAAAAAATTTTGTAGTTTTCTACTCTGGATAAATTAGACTATGCAATTGGTTTGAAGAATATGAAATAAGTCAGTGTTGTACTTTTTGTTTTCTACAAACATCATTGTTAAATAGAAACAAATTGTACAAAAAAAATTGTCTTTATTGTTAGTATTTTAAATGCTAAGTGGTATGTCTAATTGTGATAGAAAAAAAAAAGACCAATGACTTAAAGTGTGTGCTTTTTTGCCTGCAATAGGTGTCTCTATGGAATGAACTTTGACATTATGTAAAGATTATCAAAGAGAATTGAAGCACTAAAATACTTTTGTAGAATAATAATATTTCCAAATGAGGTTCATATGATAGTATGAAATAAAATATGTGGAAAAACTATTTTCAAATACTTAAAAAAAAAAATTGAGATCATATTTAAAATGAGGGGGTTCTTTGCTTATGATAAAGATAAAATTAGACTCAGCATCTAATTTAAATTTGGAGCACAAGATATGAAATTCAATGATACTTTTGTATTGTGTTAGATCCACAACTTGGAGTATATTTGATATTGTGGTCGTTGATTTTATTTTACTACTATATGGTATGACTAGTATGAAAATACCAAATTATATATATACTTGTTCAAAATAATTGTGTTCTTTTATGAAAAAGTGTCCCTTAAAATGTTGTGATTTTTCATGAAAAGATATGACTATTAAAATAAAACTATTTGTATAGACATGAATATTGGTGAATAGTCATTTGTCATGTTTTGTAAAAGAAACATTTGGACTATATTGTCTTTATTGGACCCATATCATATCTTGCATCCCGTCACGTCCCGTCAAACATTTTCCCATCCCATTGATATAGTGGGACGGGATGGAACTTCAAATTGTACCGCGAATCTCGACCAGGTTAATCTTGGGACCGGTTGAATCCTGATCAACCATTGGCCTGTCCCATCCCCCTCTGTCCCGTCCCGCTGTCCCCGTCCCTTTACATGCCCTAGCCTTTAGGTATTCCCCAGCTAAGATTGATTGATGGGGGTATTTTGGTGATTTATATTGAATATTACTTACTTAAGAGTGTTGTAACGTTTACACGTGCTGTCCTTTTATTCTTGACTTCACTGCATTTTTATAAAACCTACCTACCCTTCCGGCCACTTAATTCATCTCTTCAGCTTTTTTCTCGCTCTCACCGCTTAGTTTATGTTCAGTTATAAGGTTGGTTCTATTTTCCTATTTTTCTCTTTGTTTATCCAATGTGGGTATTATTCTTCTCGATTTTGTTGAATTTCATTAAATCTAGAAATGATACATTGAATTAGGTCTTCCAATATCAATAGATTGATTGTTTTGTTCTTGTATCTTTTCAAAAGAAAAGAGATCTCAGGAAGAGTCCTAAATTAGTATGACGTTGATTGTTTTCCTTGTTCTATTGTATGTGCAAATTATCTTAACGAAAGCCTTCTTTTTTCCTCGTGTGAGGGTTGTCATAACTTGTATCGATTTATCCGTCGTTAAATAATTTCACTTAATAGAGTGTTAAGGGATCTTTGAGAAAGGGTCGTATTAGTTCTATTAGTTATCCCTATATAAAGAGTCAGTATTGGCTAGTAGCCCGTAGGCATGCCCAAGCTGAGATTGATTGATTGGGTAAGGGGCATTTGGTGATTTCTTTTGAACTTTACCTAGTTAAGAGTGTTGTAACGTTGCACGCGCTATCCTTTCATTCTTGACTTCACCACATTTATATAGAACCTACCTACTCTTCTCACTTTATTCATCTCTTCGGCTTCTTTCTCGCTCTCGCATCTTAGTTTATGTATTTTTATTTTTCCTGTTTTTTCTTTGTTTATCCAATGTGGGTATTATTCTTCTCCATTTGTTGAATTTTTATGGATCTATAAATCAATTTTTTTGTGGGCTCATCCTCTGGATACTCCCGGTAATTGATTTTTGTTAAGCTTTTAACTTTGTTATCAACTTTCTTATGATATGAATATATCTAAGAAAATTAAGAGAAAAAAAACTTTGAAGGTTGGCCATTAATTCATGTTTATTTATATATGTTAAAAATTTGACTTCTTTGTCCATTAGATAAATAATGGTTCAATTGGCAGATTAATGATTATTTGAATTATTTTTATTTTATTCTAATTCAATTGAAATCAGTAGGACCCACTTGAGCTTTCAATCCTCGCCTTTGCTTAAGACACACTCTTTTAAAAAAACAAATTTCAAGACTAATTTTTGAAAACATAAAAATAGGAGCGGACAAGACATTATTTATGTTGTTTCATTTAATCATAATTTTAATTAATTCTTAAATTAAATATGGTTCATTTTAACAAAACAAAACAAAAGTTTTCCATAAGTATGCTTTTTTCCCCAAAAGGCCCAGAGTGTTACTTTGCTTATGTGATCAACATTATTCTAAATATAAAAAATTCAATTTAAGCAATATTAATTCTTAGTATTAATATCTGATAATTTCCCCCTTTTCAGTATTTGCCCCTTGTTGTTTCTCAACAAAAGAAAAGTAGCATGGCAACCATGAGTTAGAAAGACAAATTCCCTAGCAGTCATGGTGATGATGGAAACTCTGAAAGTTGGCTTATTGAAAACTCATCTCAGATAAAAGCGAAGATTGAGACAGAATGTGAGGAAACTGGCCTCACTGATAGAATCAGTCAACTACCTGACGCTCTTATTGTTCAAATTCTTTCTCGATTTTCCATAACATATGCCTTCAGAATAGCTATTCTCTCTAAACATTGGCAATACTTCTGGACTTTTATCGACAATCTTGTTAATGACAATGAGGAGTTTAGTCGTTCAGATAGCTCGATGGTACACAAATTCATTTCCTTAACGGAAATGTACTACCTCTCCTTAGCAGCTCTAACATTAAAAAGTGCAGTCTAAACTTTGTGTTCAAACATGAGGATGATGTGTCTTATTTACCCGTAATTGATAAGTGGCTTGAATTTGTTGTGAACAAGAAAGTGGAGGGTCTATGCCTGAATATAAGTTATGCTATTGATGCGATTGAGCATGACCAACCCTATAGTCTTCCAGAAGTTTTCTATAGTAGCTCGTCGATTCTAAAACTCAAATGCCAGAATTGCAGAATATTAGACGATTGTGTACTAAATTGAACATCTCTGAAGAGTTTAACGCTAGAGAGTTTGTTAATCCGAAATGAACACATCAAACAAATTATGTCAAATTGTGCTCAATTGGAATCATTCGATCTATATGGATTTTGTGGTTTTCATCATTTGCACATGACTTCTCCAAAATTTAAGAGACTGAAATTGATTGATCACTATCATCCTATCGGAGATTGGTATTCATTTGAAGGTGATTGTTGTTTTGAAGTTGTAGCTCCATATGTTGAACATTTAACGATTTCTGGGGATTTTGATTATATGGAAATTGAGCTTAAGGACATGTCATCTTTGGACCATGCCAAACTTGATCTCTGTAGTGATGAATTTGATTCAATGGATGAGGACATACTGAAAGATATTTTGGTAAGTGTTCATTGTGCTAACGAGCTAATACTTTCATCCTGGTTTATCAAGGTCAGTTATCAGTTTCAAATGTCTCTTGTCTTTAATTTTTATATTAATTGTGAATAGAGCTCCTTATTTCTATCTCTTATATTGATATTGATAATCTATTGAATCCTCTATTTTTCGACTTGGTTGTAGCATTGGGGTAATGATTATGTCAATTAAAGGTCGCGAACCTGATTAATTATCTCCTGATTTACTTCCTTTTAATTAACTCATATAGTTTTGATCTAGTAAGTGAGGTTAAATATGTGTTCCTTCTATTGGTTTAATATGGCAGCTACAAGTTCTTACAAGAATAAAATCAATAGATCTCCTAAGTTTACACTGAGTTTGTTACACTTCATATTCGAAAGAGAAATTGAGATATCTTGCCATGGAGTTGGTAGGGTGGAGAGAGAAAAATAACCTTTTATTTCATCTATAAAACAAAATAATCAGGAAAAGTTGGTGGCAGAGGAGGAAACATAGAAGGAAAAGAAAGAGAAGAATAAGGAAAAATGGTCTCATGAAACATGACATCTCTGGATAAAAAACCTGCCTACTTGTCCAAATCAACGAGCTTATGTGTCCTTTTTCGGTCATGTTACAACCATAGAAAGCACAAGTAATGGATCTTGATTTTAACCTATCCCTATAAGGCTTAGGTGTTGCAGCAAAACTAAGGAAACCAAAAGGTTTGAGGTGTGAGTAGGATGAAGCAGTTTTATATAGGAGACCGTAAGGGGTGTTATTTTGTAACAAAAGTGAAGGAAGTTCGTTAATAAGATAATTAGTAGTAAGGACTCACTCACCCCAATATTTGACCGGAAGTTTGGATTAAAATAGTATAGGTCAAGGAGTCTCCAATAAGTGTTTATGTTTCCTTTCCATAACATCATTATGTTGTGGGGTATGAAGAGTAGATGTTTGATATACAATGTCAAGAGAAGAAAGAAATAAGATGCTTTAGTGCTAGAACCCAACTCAAAAGTATTATCAAATCTTAGAGAATCTAAATCGTGAAGATAAATGATTTTATAAGGGAAAAAGCATTAGACTTGGTAGACAGTAAGTGTGTCCAAGTGGCTTTGAAAAAATCATCCAACATGGTTAGATAATGTTTATTGACATGTAAGTTTGGGTGTGGTAGGATCCCAAAAGATCAATATGAATGAGTTGAAAAGGGCATGAGGTTTTGATGGAACGGAAATGCTAGTCTTTGTTGTCTAGCAAGAGGATACACTTTACAGATGAAGGCTTGTTTCTTAGATAACTGGGCATTTTTATTAACAATGGATTTCATCTTATGATAAAGCATGGGTCCTAATCTCAAATGTCAAAATAAAGCAAGATCATTCTGAAACAAACAAAACAAGGCATACATGTGTATACTAGAACATAATTAGAAACAATAGGTTTATTGAAAGAAACAATTGTGTTATTGTCAATACAAGTAGTAAAAGTAACAACAACTTTATTATCAACACAAGTAGTAGCCACAATGGAATTTACATAATGGAAAGTAAAAAGAGACTACGTATGAAGAATGTAAAGCCCTTGATACATTTTACCAAGCTCCAGTAGTCTCTTCAGAGAAGGTCCCTGTAGAACACAATAGTAGAGGTAGTGAACTAAGCTCCACAGTTGAATTGGACTACTAACTTGTGTACAGAAATCAAGTTATATTGAAAAGAAGACACATAAAGAACATTTGTTAACACTAATTCTGGTGACAGAGTAAGTGTTCCAGTACAAGTAACTTTTACAATATAACTATTAGGCAAAGTAATGAGATAAGGAATAGAATGATGAGTGATGTCAGTTATGAAAGATTAATTAATTGGGGTCATGTGATTACTAGCACCTGAGTCTATGATCCAAGGATTATCAACTATCCTAGACATGTGACAAGCAAATTCATAAATCAAAAGGGCTTACTAAACCTGCACAGATGGCAGAGTCAATTCCATTCTGGTCAAGATACGTATTTGTTATCTATTGTACATACTCATCATATGAGTCAACTGATTTGATGAAAGTTGAGGCACATTAGAAGCATCGGCCTGATTAGATTTCCTGAAACTTCAGACTTCACATTAGAGTGTGAATCAACATCCTGAACATAAGCAGCAGACCTCCTATATGAAGTGGAAGTTACAGGAGTGTTGTTGTAAGACCTATGTTGGTTAGGTTGAGAACCATTCTAATATTGAAGCTTCCTATAATTTCCAGTAACATGAGCAGGTTTCTTGCAATAGCGACAAAACAAATTATTTATTTTGTTGTCAAAAATCACCTTCTGTGGATATTGAGACCTAGGAGGATAAAGAGGCACGTATTCCAGCAAAAAAAAGCAGTATGTGTGTTAAAGAGGCAGTCACAGTATACGCTTCAAGCTGACTCTCATTATTACAATCACTATAGAATATGCAGTATCCATAGCAGGAAGTGGTTTCAGCATCAAAATGTTTATCTTGACTTTAGTAAATCTCATTTAAACCCATCAACAACTGATATAATATTTATTCCTCTTCCATATTTTGAAAAGCTTCTTTGCAACAACATGTACAATCATGTTAGGTGAGTGAATATGCAAGTTCATCCCATAATTTCTTGATTTTGAAAAAATAGGATGCTGTATTTGAAGACTCTTGGGTAATGAAGCAATCTTTTTCCTAATTTGAT
The DNA here is from genome assembly GCA_029582725.1 of Solanum chiquidenum. Lineage (NCBI taxonomy): Eukaryota > Viridiplantae > Streptophyta > Magnoliopsida > Solanales > Solanaceae > Solanum > Solanum chiquidenum. The sequence continues at coordinate 17,722 of JAJOOS010006072.1, read as the reverse complement.
GGACTTTAGTCCCATTTGCCTGCCTATATCTTCTCTCAATATCTAAATGCAACTTATCTACAAAATCAGTTTACATGACACTCTCCTTGATCTCAAGTTCAAGAATATTCGACAACCAAGAAAGACCATACCATTTTCCCTTGTTCATGCTCGAAAAGAGTAATATTAGGAGCTGGTCTACGTAAGGTTTCATTGATAAGTCCTAATTTATTCGTACATTAGAGTCATATAAACATACTCCTCCTTCAACTCCCAGACACAGTGCCATTGAACTGTGATGACTAAGACTGTGCCTAGCCTATCATAAGGATGCAAAAAATAATGATGCAAAGACTCAACCATGAAAGGCGTAAAGCTTCTTGTCAATGCACTATCAGGCATGGACAAAGAATTCGGCATCTCTCTATCAAGGAACGAAAACAAGTACAATAGAAAAACTAGGGTAAAAAGGAAAAACAAACAATAAAGAAAAACACAACATCATAACACGTCAGCGGCTGAAGATGAGATTCTACACCATATCAGAACACCTTCATCGTCAGCTAAAAATAATAGTAGTCTAAAACCCTAACTTCTCATATGTGAGTCGGCAAGACTCCAAAATGTTTGAAGAAAAAAAATCATAGCAAGGGTAGCATCACTTGGAAACTGAGGTGAAGAGCTACACAATCACCGGTTCAGATATCATGTTACTCTTCAGATTCAGAAGAGAAATTGAGATATCTTGTCATGGAGTTGGTGGAGTGGAGAGAGAAAAAGAACCTTTTATTTTATCTATAAAGACTCATGTTATATTATAATATGCTAAGCGCTCTCTCTCTCTATATATATATATGTGTGTGTATGCATACCAAATAGTAATAAACTGAAACTAAGTATACTAGAATTGATATTTTCCAATAGCTTCTAAGTATCAACAGAGTTAGAGTATACGTAAAAGAGACAAACAAGAAATCAAAAAAATGGTACACACATTTCTAATTCTTTTAATTAGCACTAACCAATTGGGAGGCAATAAGGCGGGGTGGGTTTAAGGCTATGCGGTGCAGAGTGGGTTTAGGGTTGTACAGGACGGGTGTGGGATGCGGGGCGGGTTGAAGTGGGTTTTTTTTAAACAATGTTGGGCAGGGCGGGTTGCGGGTATATGTGATTTTTATGTGGATTCAAACTTATTTTTAAATTTTTGCATATTATAAGAGTGATAGAGCATTATTTATTAAGATAATTTCTTTAAAGCTACTAAAATATTCAAAATAGTAAATGAAAATGTTTCAATAAAAAACAATACAATATCTTACATATTTCCAATTGACCTATAAGACATAAATTTTTAAGTCACTATCCTATTTAATTAATACAACTTAATGAAGCATTGAATTTACTTTTATGAATTTTATTTTTAGTATTCAACTTAGCTAGAAAATAGAAAATATTAACAAATTATGTGGGGCGGGTTCATGTGGAGTGGGTCTATGTGGGACGGGGTGAGGCGGGTTGAAAATGAAAAAAATTATTATTTGGGGCGGGTGGGGCATTTTAATTTTTTTGTGGGTTAAGTCAACCTGCCCCGCACTGCCCCATTGTCATCCCTACTAACCAGTAACAGTCGTAATTTTACTAAAGTTATGGAGAATCTAAAATTATTTTGTATCTACTTCACGAAGTATGTTTGTTTTCTATACAACTTATGAAGGCTTGTCAAAGATCAAAGAAACAGAACAACTTTAACAGTTCAATGTACTTACCTTCTAATTTTTTTCATTCTTCTGTTTAGGTGATTTCCATTTGGATGATGGACCAGAAATTAAACGTCTCCTTACCATTGCTAGAATGCAGATGGTTGACAATAAGTTCTTATATTTCAAAAGTTTCCTTCCCCATGCTAGACAAACTCTTAAGGTCGACTCCTAATTTGGAAAATTTGATGATATTTCGTGATATTGGGGTATGTTATTCATCTCATTATTTTCTGCCAATTTGTATTTTCATTTATGTGTCAAATGTTGATTACAATGTTACTTAAAGTGTGTAATTCAATTTCAGGACCACTCATTTCTTTAGGACGAAGAATACACTGAGACGTTGGAATTATATGACCTCCTCTCGTTTGAAGAAAACATATTCAAAGTTTCCTTACAGAATTTGAAGAACGTCAAGGTTATGTCATTTTGTAGTGGTACGCGTACATCTAAAGCAGTAGAGCTTGATCAATTCTTGAAGTTCTTACTTGATCACGCAATAAATCTGGAGAAACTGGTTATAGTGCCAAAGCATAAGGGATGCAACAATTGTTTTACTAATATCTCACAACTGATGAAGTGTTTGTTACTTTTTCCTAGAACTTATATTAGTGCAGTTATTTCCTCAGGACCTGTTACCCAAAATGTTTTTGATACTCTTTAGTTATCTTTGAAACTCTCTTTTGATTACACAAGACTGGGATCTGATTATAATTCAGGTATTGCTTGTAATTTGTTTGACTGACATTATAATTTCATGAGTAGTTTTGTTTTCAATTCGTCAGTGTGTAATCTCGCCTTTTCCCTTAACTTGAGGTTTGTGTTTGTAAAAGAGAGAGATGGTTTGCATCTTACACCATAGGGATGGAAACAACCTTTTGGTTTTACATGTTACCACATATTCGTTTAAGGCATTCCACCTCTCTAGGATCAGCAAGGATGTGGTGTTGTGAATGGTGGTTCATATCCCTTAGCGAAAAATCTCATTTTTGAACTCTATGTATAGAAAAGTTTTTGGTAGAAGTGCTATTCTTGAATGGACCCTACCCAGATAAGAAAATTAGTTAGGTTCCAATGCGGATACCTAACACCTTAAAACAAACAAAAACAAAAAAATGTGAAAGCCATTTTACCTCCAAATAAGTTTAAAATTTTTTACCATTGTGATTTTTGAATACAATGGTTACTGTCTTATGATTTCATGAGATAAAAAAATTGTCTGATTTTGGTTTAAGAAAATTTACTTTAAGGACCATTTATAAAATTTAGCAAAGTTTTATGATAGAATATTGATGAGTCCTAGATTTGGACTCATTTAAGGCTTTATTTGAATAGATTTAATATCCTCAAATGCTCATTTTGTGCCAATAACTGACGTAAAATCTGTGATTTCCAGGTATTTGGATTGAGGAACAAAGAATGGACACTAATTTGCAAAAAGGAGCGAAGCGAGCTGAAAGAACGAAGAAATAAAGGCCTGGTAATCGCCAAGTCCCTTTGGAGAGTCACTGAATGGCCATTACCTCGCCTAAAGTTCCAGTGTGCCAAGCCTTGAAGGAGAAAATCAAGTCGGCAAGAAAAAGGAGAAATCGGCGTGTCGCCGAGTGGTTCTGCGATGCAGTGTTAGTCGCCCAAAGTTATAGAACTTGAGGATGTTGAAGGCCAAAGCAAAAAGGTGATAGAACTGACCAAAGGGAGGATCGCTGAGCTGATCGATGAGCCCGACTTACTGCATTGAATGGTCCTTCGCAGCATATTTTTAGCAACTATAAATACTTTTTTGAACATTTAGTTTAGTATCTGATCTTATAATCATCTTATCATCAATTATCAATATTATTATCATTGACATTGAACTCTGAGTATTGAGACAAAGTTTTTCTTAGCTTTGAAGAATTGAAGTTTTTCCATTTTTGAGAATTGGAAGTGGGTCTTTGAGATTCTTCAATTTGGACCTTTTTAAAGACGAAAGTAATCTTACCCAGTTGATGAAAACACAATTTGGTAACAATTTTTATCTTTTTATGATGTCTAGCAATAACCCCAATTCTTGGAGTCTGATTATGTGATTATGGGCTGATTTAGCTTATGGGTATTGCTGATTATTATTTTAAATGTTGTTTAGAAGTGACTTCAATCATTAATTGTGGTTAAAATTAAAGGATTGTAGTTGCAAATGCAGCTCTGCCTTTGTGTTTTTGGCTTGCTCGAGAGAGGGGTTTTAAAACCAAAATTATTGATTGGTGGTATGTGGGTATTGGGTTGTCATGGGTTCAGCTCGAGAGAGTGAATCCTCAACCCTTTTCCACACATTCAGCTCGAGAGAGTGAATGGATTAAGCCGTAGGCTATTCTTATTTTGTATACTTGTCGATGTTCCAGAGAAATTGACTTGATTCGGGGTAAATTGTTTGAGAGAAAGTTTACCTCCTATATAGTCTAGCCTATTCACTAATTTACAACTATTTTCTAATAATTGCAATTATCCATTTCTCTACATTAGCCTATAATCGAATCACATCTGAAGAACCCGTCTCCTTATTGTTATTCCTTGTTATTTGGTGCTGTTGTAGTTGATAATTTCAAACCAAAAGCCCCCTGTTATTTGACATTTGTGTCACCCTCTAATTTGAATTATGTTTTTATTCGATAATGTCTATTCCTATGATTGACTTGAGCATATTCCTACTTTCCTATTAATCTTAAACACGTACCACTCCATGTGGGATTCGACCCCAACTCATTTAGTTGGGTTATAGACTAACTACCGATCGTTGAAGCTTAGAATCGGATGAAGTGTCTTTGATAACGTTATTCAACCAAAATGGCGCCGCTACCGGGGAGTGGTGTTGGTTAAGATTCTTTAGTTAAGTTGAATTTTCTTCTTGTTAGTTATAGTTGAATCTACTTATTTTTAGTTTTGGTTTGCTTGTTTGTTTTTTGAAGCAAAGAGTATGAGTGTGAATGCAAGCAATGGTAGCCCAGTGGGCCACCAAGATGACATCGACAACCTCAACGATGTCAATGAGCCGAATGCTAATGACCCTCATCTTATGGGTGGAATTGGTGCCATTCACTTGCCTTCGGTTGAAGGGAACGTTGTGTTCCAAATTACTAGCACTATGTTACAACTCTTGCAATTGAAGGGGTTGTTTGGCGGTTTGTATCATGTGGATCTCCATGAGCATATCAAAAATTTTGTTGATGTTTGCGGGTCGTTCTCCTTCAAGAATATATCCCAAGAGTTGGTCCGGTTGAGGTTGTTCCCATTTTCTCTAATGGGGGAAGCATGTAAGTGGCTAGCTGAATTGCCACGAGACTCAATCACTTCGTGGGAAGAGATTGTCACCATATTTCAAGTGCGATTTTTCCCTCCTTCGAAGATGATGACACTTCGGGACAGCATTCAGAGCTTCAAGCATCTTGAGGGCGAGACAATTCATGAAACTTGGCTACGATTCAAGAAGTTGGTGCTGCAATGCCCAACCCATGGCTTGCCTGACAACATGTTACTGCAGTACTTTTACCGAAGCCTTGATTCGGTAAACAAGGGTGTTGCTGACCAACTTTCTGTTAGAGGTTTGATGCAGCAACCTTATGTGATAGCAACTCAGCTCTTGGATGGCATGACCATGATCAATCGGGCATGGTACACCCGCGAAGACCAGGTCTCTCCCTCACTTTCAAATTAGCCAAGGAGCAGATGGAAAAAGACCAAGAGAGGGATCAGAACATGGCCAAGATCATGACCCAACTTGACATTTTGTCTAAAAATGTCATGGGAGCTGGTGCTAAGAGTGTCAATGTCGTGGGTGTTGGGTGTGTGAACCCCGGAAAGGCCAAGTTTAAGGCAATGTACAACGAAGAGGTGAATTTCCTAGCCAACCAAGGAGGTGGTTATCGTGCAAACTACCCAAGGTAAAGTGGTAACCAAGGTTAGAGCAGGGATGAAAGTTGGAGAGATCGGGATAGAGAATGGAAGGATCAAAATCCCGCTTGGAAAGAAAGGGATGGGAAGAAGGACAGGTACATTCCTCCCCACGAGTGCCAAAAGCCAAAGGATTTCGAGGGAGGTCGGTCGGAGGATATGCTTTCTCGTATCCTCAACAAGGTTGAGGGGTCGGACAAGATTTTGAAAGATATGAAGGAAGATGTGTCGACCCTTATCCAGATGGTTACCTCCATTTCCGTCTCTATCAAATAGTTGGACATCCAGATGGGTCATATCTAGTCTCATTTAAACCCGAGACAACAAGGGGGGTTGCTTAGTGACCCTATGGCCAACCCCAAGAATGAGGTTTGAGCGTGGACTTACATTGTGCCATGACGTTAAATAAGGCACTGCTTGGGAGGCAAACCAAGTTTTTATTTGCTTTCTTTTTTATTTTGAAATAATGGTGTGTTGATGGTGCATGGAATGTGTTTGAAAAGTGCGGAATGTGTTTGAAAAGTGCATATTAGTGAGCTAAATGTCTGTCGGTGACTCACCGAAGAGGTCAGTGAGCCCGACTTGGACCGCCACTGGACTCAAGACATTTTGAAATTAGAGTCTGTAAAAATCGGCGAGCCCAGGAGCAGATTGGCGAATCACCGACCAGGTCGGCGATCATGATTTTGTCCGCTGTTTGGACCCCTACATTAACTGGAGGTCCTGTAAAACTCAGCGAGGTAAGTGCCCACTCGGCATGTCGCCGAGTGGGTCGGCAAGCAAAAGTTATGTCACCGAATGGGCGAAAACTAGACAGTTTTTAAAGGCCAAAAGTTCAAATGTTGAAAATCTTTCACATTCCCTCACGTTTCAACTTTCCAAACTCACACCCGCATTATATTTTCCCATAATTTTGCATTATTATCGCTCTCTAGTCGTCATTTGTGTGTTTGCAGTTGGATTCTTTGCCGCCTAGCTTTACAACTTGTTTTATTCAGCTTCTAAGGTTGGTTTTCCGAACCCCAAATTCCTATATTGTGATTTTACTCATATACAATTATTCTTATCTTAGTTATGTGTGTTGGGCCTCTCTGATCGTAATTGTATGTGTGTGCCTGTTTTAATTTGAATATCATGCCTAGAATGCCAATATAGTTGATTTTCCAAATATTTTGTGCCTTAAATTGATTAAAATTGTGGGGTGTTGCTTAAATGTTGTTGGGTCTAGTCAGGTGAAGTCTAAGTAACTCGCATTTGTGCTAATTGACGTATTTTTCCCAATGATGAAGCGGTTAACGTCATTCCTAAGGGAAAAAGTCATCAAATGGCCAAATTTGGCCAAATCGGGAGAAGTGTGAGTATCTCAGGGGAATGGGTGTAATGGGTCTAGGTATAATTGAATGAGTGCATGTTTTGATATTATTTTCGAGGGCTGCGAGGTTGAATTTAGAAGTTGGGGTTGAATTTAGAAATTGAGGTTGAAAATATGCACGTTGGGCAGTTTGGCGAGCTAGGTTGAGCTCGCCGAACCACTCGGTGATTCGTTGAATCCCCCTAGATCGCCTTTAATTTCATGATAAATTTGGAGTTAGGTTTTGTAACTTTCGGCGAGAAGCCTGAGTTCGCCGAGTGCACTCGGCGACTCGCCGATTGTCTTTCTTGATCGTCTTTTCTGTGCCCTTAAAATGCACTGTAACTTTCAACGGGGTAGTCCTTACTCGTCGAATGTTTTCAGCGATTTGCCAAAAGGCCCTTCCCATCACCAACATGCCAATTTTCTGGGAAATTTTGAGCCAATCCTTTCGGCAAGCCCGGTCTGGCTCGCCAAAAGCTTCGACGAGTCTGTCTACAACTATTTTTCTGTAACTGTTCTTGAACTATTTCTAACTTTTTTTTTATGTTTTGTCGATATGCCTATAACCAACCTAGACATGCTAACCCGTAAAAGAGCACGGGGTATTATTATAAATGATGGAGGAGACAACCCTCTTAAAAGAGAAGACCATAGCCTCCACAAGGAGGCAAGGGCAAAGGCAAGAGGCCATGAGCTGAGGTTTCGGAGTACAACTCCGGCAGTGAGGGAGAGGCCTTTAACTCCCAAGCTTTATTATCTGAGTCGGAGGATGATCAGCCATTATAGTCTCGGAGAGCGGAGATCCATGCTAGATCTCATCCTGACTCAGCTAGAGTCCCTGAAGCTTCCTCCCTAGCAGATACAGTGCCAGCTCTGGTACCTCCTGTAGCTCCAGTGCCACCAGTGGTTCCTCATCCCAGGCTGCTCAATAGATTAAAAGTTGATGGGTTGCGGACTATTTTAGAGGAGAAGTTGTTATCTACAGAGTACCTTGAAGGAAGATACTCCACAGTGAGGGACACCCTTCATTTCCACCGGTTTGAGCAGTTCACCAGGCCCTGAGGCCCCTACATTCCCACATGGGTCCGGGAGTTTTACACAGCACAAAGAGCTGGTGCCCAAGGGGAAGAAGAAGCCAATGCATTCAGACCAGTGAAGTCGGTCATAGTCCGGGGGAAGGAAGTCGGGTGCAGTAGCGATTACCTTAATATTGTACTTAACAGGGCTTTAGGTTCTACACTGGCATATGAGGGGTTGCCTACTACCGAGTCCTTGGATGACTTAAAGGGCTGGCTTGCACCGCTGTTTCTGATACCACCCCGAGGTGGATCGAGGCAGGGGGGCCTATTGAGAAGAAAGACTTGAGTATTATTGCTCCTTTTTGGTTTGGCTTTATCAGCAACACCATCATGCCATCCCCATTCGAGTCCATCATCTTCCACCCTAAGACGGCTTGCCTTGGGATGATAATGTCCAAGAAGAGTATTGACATATGACTCATTATAGAGAAGGAGATGGCCATGAGGGCCAAGCAGAGCCAGACCTCCCTACCATTCCCGGTGCTGATTATAGAGTTGTGCCGGTGTGCTGGAGTTCCTCGTGATGGGATGAGAGATTTTGAGGTCACTCCGACATCCTCCACTGATATCAGGAGTATAGAGGATGAGTTTACTCGAGAGGAGACCGACAGGAGGAGAGCAGCTCTGGTGGATACATCTTCAAAGGTGGACATTGACTCTATACCTGCATGGGCATCTTTGCCTACTCCGACCTCCAGGCCTTTAGGTGCATCTGCTCCCACTTCTTCCTCCCAGGCTCCCGGTACTTCTACTGCAGCCTACCCTAACAGGATTACTCAGGCTATGATCTTGAAGATTGGGAACATGGCCCATTCGGCTGATGTGCGGGCTACTCGATTAGAGGCTGCAGTCCCATGGATGATTGAGAGTGTCATCCTTGTTGCACTGACCCCCCCTTCAGACTTCTGTTGATGATTTGACTGCGAGAGTCACAGCTTGTGAGCGTAGACAGGGGGAGAGTCTTCTGAGGTGACAGCTTTGAAAGCCGAGGTTGCAGATTTGAGGAAGGACGTGGACTACTTAAAGTCCACAGACTTCACTTCATTATTGGATGCAGCGGATGATATAAATTCGCCCAGCGAATTCTGTGTTTCCTCTGGCCAACACCGAAGACGTACATAGGGATGGCATAGAAGCTGATGAGTCGGAGGCAGAGACCGACGAGGATCAGATAGAGGTGAAGGAGGAGAGCATATGTGGAGACCTTCCAGATCTGGAGTAGACGATTGTACAGTCGGTGATCAAGACATCGCTGACATAGACGTCTATAGCTGGGTCCAGTGAAGCTGGTACTACTGATGTTACATTGGGCACTCATGCCCCGACAGATGGAGCGACTGCTTAGACAAAATCTTCTTTACCTCCATATCTGTCTTCTTTTTATTGATTTTGGGATATTTTTCTTGCATTTGAGGACAAATAGCTTTTGTTTTGTGGTGGGCTGAGGTATTATCATGCCCTCCTCTAGTGATTAGTGTTTTGTTTATACATTGGGCTTTGTCTTATAAATTATGTTTTGGCACTATTTTTGTGGATGTTTGAGCTTGTGGCTCCTTATTTTGAATGTAAATAATTTTTGGACCCTTCCGAAAATTTTTGTGCCACCTCTTGATTGTGTTTGAATGTGGTTGTTATCTTGCAAATTTGAGTATCGGTCTTGATCAATGCTGATGACTTGAATAGTGCTCATAATCAAACTAAAATAAATGTGCGGCTACGATAAGGCCAAATGAAGTTGCATAGGCAATATGTGAACTTTTTGCATCTCGTTGTGACTATCCAATTATCAAATTGAGTCTCTTGTAATGAATATTGCACACTAGCAAAAGTGTGGAGTCTTGTTTGACATTAGTGTCAATGCCTTGTGTGATAAGCTTACCGTGAACCATGTGTGATGACACCTACAATTTGCTCCGTTGGTCCGATTGACTAAGTGATACAAGCTCTTGAAATGATCTTAGGCAACAATTTTAAAGTGTGAAACAATTTGACATTATACCTCTTTTGTGGCCAACCTTGTGAAATGTGTGAACTTTGTTTGAGCACCCTTTGAGCCTTAACCTTTTCTTGGAAGAAACTTGATGCAGTTGTGACCTTTCTTTATCCCTTCACCTTTAATCCTCATGAGATGTGGTTTGTTTGAATAGCCAAATTAGGCGAAAAGCCTAAGTTGGGGGTGTGGTGAAAAGAGAAGGTAAATCAAGAAATGTGAAGAAATTCCCCTCTACCCATGGTTTTGAAAAAGATGGAACCCTTCCATACAAAAAAAAAAAAAGAAAGAAAAAGAAAAAGAATGAAAAAGTGTTGAAATAAAGTTGCAAAAAGAAATGGGATGTCCAAAGTTTCATGGAAAATGAATAATGGGGTGAATTTTGAACGTGAATGAAATTGTTAAAGAAAAAGGGAAGAAAGTGTTGTTCATACCACATTTCATGAGGATAGCAATCACTGAGCCTAAATGACCATACTTTTACACTCATCCCCATTACAAGCCTTGAAAAGGCCTTTTTGATCTTGAGTGAGTTGAAACAAGTGTTGATTGGAAAATAAGGGCAAACCTATGGGTGGAGTCATGCATGTGTTCATCTTTGTGAGTAGTGTGAGAGTTGTATGTGATTCCGAAACTATAAATTATTGAACCATTGTGTGTAAATATGGAATCATTCTTAGTGTTAGGGAATTTGAGTACCTTTGTTGAGCTTGAACTTGCATTTGAAGCAAGTATAGTGAATTTGAGAATCTTTGGTAATGGTGAGTCACAACTTGAATCTTTGAGTGCACAATTGATCCTTGCATGAGTAAGTTGAGTCTTTTTGTTTGCATTCATGATTGAGTCTTGTGTAGCACTATTTGAGGCATCCTTTTTGAACTACTGAACTTGAGTTTTACTAGAGGACAAGCAAAAGTTTATGTTGGGGTGTTAATGAGTCCTAGATTTGGACTCATTTAGGGATTTATTTGGATAGATTAAGTTTCCTCAAATGCTCATTTTGTGCCAATAACTCATGTAAAATTCTTGATTTCCAGGTATTTGGATTGAGGAACAAAGCATGGACACTAATTTGCAAAAAGGAGCGAAGCGAGCTGAAAGAACGAAGAAATAAAGGCCTGGTGATCTCCAAGTCCCTTTGGCGCCGAATGGCCATTACCTCCCCTAAAGTTCCAGTGTGTCAAACCCTAAAAAAGAAAATCAAGCCAGCGAGAAAAAGGAGCACTCGGCGTGTCGCCGAGTGGTTCCGCGATGCAGTATCGGATCGCCCACAGAACTTGAGGATGTTGAAGGCCACAGCAAAAAGGCGATAGAACTGACCAAAGGGCGGATCGCGAGCTGATTGGCGAGCCCGATTTACTGTGCCGAATGGTCCTTCGCAACATATTTTTGGCGACTATAAATACGTTTGTGAACATTTAGTTTAGTAATTGATCTTATAATCATCTTATCATCAATTATCAAAATTATTATATTTGACATTGAACTCTGAGTATTGAGACTAAGTTTTCCTTAGCTTTGAAGAATTGAAGTTTTTCCATTTTTGAGAAATTTGAAGTGGGTCTTTGAGATTCTTCAATTGGACTTTTGTAAAGACGAAATTAATCTTACCTAGTTGATGGAAACACAATTTGGTAATGATTTTTATCTTTTTATGATGTCTAGCTAAGACCCCAATTCTTGGGGTATGATTATGTGATTATGGGCTGATTTAGCTTATGGGTATTGTTGATTGTTAGTTTAAATGTTGTTTAGAAGTGATTTTATTCATTAATTGTGGTTAAGATTAAAGGATTGTAGTTGCAAATGCAGTTCTACTTTCGTGTTTTTGGAGTGCGAGAGAGAGAGGTTTTAAAACCAAGATTATTGATTGATGGTCTGTGGGTATTGGGTTGTCATGGGTTAAACTCGAGAGAGTGAATCATAAACCCTTTTCCACACATTCAGCTCGAGAGAGTGAATGGACTAAGGCGTAGGTTATTCTTATTTTGTATGTTTGTCGATGTTCGAGAGAAATTGCGGGGTAAATTGTTCGAGAGAAAGTTTACCTCCTTTATAGTCTAGCCTATTCACTAATTTACAGTTATTTTCTAATAATTGCAATTACCCATTTGTCTACATTAGCCTATAATCGAATCACATCCCAAGAACTCGTCTCCTTATTGTTATTCCTTGCTATTTGTTGTTGTTGTAGTTGATAATTTCAAACAAAAAACCCCATGTTATTAGACATTCGTGTCACCCCCTAATTTGACTTATGATTTTATTCGATAATGTCTATTCCTATGATTGACTTGGGCATATTCGTACTTTCCTATTGAATCTTAAACTCATACCACTCCCTGTGGGATTCGACCCCAACTTATTTAGTTAGGTTATATACTGACTAACGATCGTTGACGCTTAGAATCAGATGAAGTGTCTTTGATAAAGTTATTCCACCAAATATGTATAGGGATATATATATATAGAAACACATGTAAATTACGGTGAAATTGTCAATTACATAAGTAAACTATGTGGGGATCCAATTACCACCCAATTTTTTTCTTCAAATTATTTACCTTTTTAACTAATTACCTAGTAACAAAACAAGTTAGAAGATATCAGATATATAAATGTGTCTATACTTGACAAAAAAAAAGGATGAGTTTTAATGTCTTATATGTATCATTTGATTATTCTGATCCAAATCGATTAGCTAACTACTAATCTTGTAGTGCAATCTAATGAACTGAAGGACATTGTTTGTACAAATCTGTTTGAAGCACTCAAGGTTGAGAAAGAATTAGAGTTTAGTTGATTCTAATCCCATGAATGAGCAAACTTTGGTTCGAGCCGATTTTGATAATAATATACAATCAGTTAGTACGCCAATTGGAGTATGTAACATGCAGACCGAAAAAAATGATAGTGTTATGAGTCCTACATACTCTAATCCTGAAGTAGCTAAGATTATTCAAGAAAGTGAGGTTGCCATGTTGCTCAAACCCAATTCAGCGATCAAGTCACCCATGGTCACATCAAACACCTCACTTCATGAGGTCTCGAAAGAGAAGCAAAGGGAGATGAGTACTCCTAGACGGGCTGATTTGGTTGATGAAGAAGAGCATGTTTCACCTCCACTTTTGAATAGAAAATTAAGTCCACAAGCTTTGGAATTTGTACCTAAAAGTATAATTGCAAAGAAGAAGGAACAAGAGGCATTAGCATCAGAATTTAGTCCAACTAGGGACTAGGGGTTATGAAAGTGATTTGGGTGATGATTCTTTTGATGAGGATGAGGAAGAAAATATGTTGGACATATGCTTTGATAAAGTGGCTAGGGATGGGGATATCTCACCTCGGCATCAAAGAAGTGGAAGCAATAAAAACATAAAAAAAAGACACATGGAAGGCAGCACAGTTGGGATGGTAAAGTGACAGGAGAGTTTGTTCCAAGGCACCTACCAATGCGACTGGCAAAGCAGAACCCTATGACAGTGTCAATAGCTTCAACAACATCCAATACAGCCAAGAAGAAGTGATGAACAATCAAGTTTTGTTGGACAGATTTGACGAAGAAGACAAGATGAAAATACTTCAGGTTACTCTAGATGGGCTATCTATCATTTTTAATTCACGCATTTGTAAAAGTAAGTTTGAGGTTGATAACTCAACTTTCTTCTTGAATTTTATATTTGTGCATTTTTCAAGTATTCTCATTTGTAATATCATCATATAGTGTATTACAAATTCTTTGATGATCATAGAATACCTAGTTCTCTCTAGCTCTTATTTTTTTCATGCTTGTTAATTATAGTAGAGATTCGTTGCCTCATTAGGATTGACAAGGTAAGGTCTATCCCCCTTGCTTGTACTTATTTCTATTGAGGATTTTTATTTAGAAAAAAAAAATAGTAGACCTCATTGTCTCTCCAGATCTGCTTCTTTATCCGTCTCTAATACATATATACTTTAAATAAGCATGATTTTTATTTTTATTTTATTTTTATAAAATTAGGAATAGGAAAAGAAGATTACAAGGCAGGGAATGGAACTTCAGATAGTCTGACATCCCAAACAAATTTCATCCCAAATCTGCCTCAATCTGCTATATATTGTTTGTAATATAAAACTATATTTGATAAATATTAAAGGTAATTATTTATTTTGTACGTAAGATCGAATTTTATTCATTTATTCAAGATGTGTGATTTTCTCATAAACGATATAGTTAGGTTAGGCTAGAATTTATTAACTAGATAATTATCCCTGATAAATTAGTAGAAAAACTTGCACTATTTACTATAGTTGAGTTTTAAATTAGTATTATACTAATATAAAGAACTTATACTATCAATGTTTTATTTTTGATGGTTCATGATCCCTTTATATATTGGAGGGGGGATGCATATATAAGATTTGTTCAAGAAAAGTGGGGGGTAAATACAAGTCCAATAAATATGAGTCATCAAATTAGATGGGTTGTTGGAAAAGGAGGCATAGTTGGTTGATGAGAGATCACTTCATTGGTAAATGTAAACCATTTTTTGGCTTTTAGATGTGATAAATAACAGGGACCACCCTTGCTAGTTGCAACCTATTACCTCTTCATGACACTTTTTTTTAAAACTATTTTTGACATCATATATAGTTGTGTCAAACATTAATGATGGTTGCCCATTTTGGATCTCCCTTTCCTGTACTCCCTTCATTTATTTTTATTGGTCCTTTATATTAAAAAAGAATATATATATATATATATATATATATATATATATATATATAGCCATATTATTACAACAAACAACAGAGAAGTGTGTTTTTCAAAAAAAAATAAAAATCAAATCAACATGCATGAATCAAGTAATTAAAAAGAAAATGAGGCGTTTGGTCATGTCTCATTATAAAAATAGATCGAAAAAAAGTAATTTTTGTTTTCTGATATATTATGAAGTGAAGAGGTTGTTTGCAAAGGTGGAGGTAGGTGGGGGTTCGTGGGTTCGGATGAACCTACTAGTTTTTTCGTAAGTCTTATATTTGTATCAAAAATTGAATAAATAAATAAATATATATATATATTATTATTAACTTGTGAACCCTTAACAAAATTGATTGATAATTTAGTGGTAAAAAATGACGATGAAAAATGTTTTTGCACACTAGTGTTGTGGGTTTTGAATCCCACTATCAACGAATGAAGCATGTTTTGTAATATTTTTTTGTTCTGTTCTAAGATCTTCCTCCGCCTCTGGTTGTTTGATATTCAAGGAAATGCATATAAGAGTTATAGATTTTTATGTATTTTCATTCAACTTTTTAAAAACTATACGTTTCAAGTTGTATAAAACCAACCATTATTTGACGTATCCACTGAAAGTTTCTATAAAGATATAACCAAGGACAAATGCATTTTATCTGATTTTATAGTGCTCTAACTCCACACTCTTATTATTAGATGTTTATTTTGTGGAAGTAGATATTTGCAACAAAAAAAAAGTGTCCCTCCACCATCCTCAAACCTGTATTATGACGAGCTTGTTGACAATACATTATATCAAAAATGATTTTTAGCAGCAATTAATTAACGGTAATAGCTCAATTGACGCTAAATATGTATTTTTAGCGGCAATAGCACTTTTTGTATATGTCCTTAAAGTCTTTAGCGACATTAGATCTAATGGCACTTAACTAATGTTGGTAAAGACTTTAGCACCTTTTATTAATGTGTCTATTTATTGTCGCTAAAAATTACTTTTGTTATAGTTATAGAAGCATCGAGTCCAAAGATGAATCCATATTGTTACTTTTATTGCTAGTGTTTGGACTTTTGGAATGATCAAACTCTGATACCATCTTAGAAAAGAAGAGAAAACAATATATTCTGGTGAAGTGATTTTCTTTATTATCAAACTGATATATATACATACAACTTGATACAAATCAATCTAGCCTAGCTTTAGACAAGAAATTGTGATCCCCAATTAATGGAATTTGATGTACAAATATGAAAACTAAATATACAAAAATATATGTACAAGATATGTATTTCTCAACATTTAAATTTTAACGTATAGTTTAATCTTTGAGAGTTTTTTCCATTGAGCTATATATATTGTTCTTTCTGTACTCACACACTCATAATTAAATATGTATTAAAGCTTTTTATATATATTTATATCGAAAATATTAAGTTCAATAAATTCATTTAACTGGCATGCATAACTATGATAAAATAAGGTAGCGATAAACACAATTTTGTGGCTAAATAACAAAAATCTCATGCTAATTCCATTTAACCATGAATTATATGAAAATTCAATTTGTTAGAAATTATTTAGCGATGAATTAGCTAAGAATTACCGACAAATTCTTAAGGTCATGAGAATTGACATCGACAGGTTTAAACATTATATATTTTGGCATGCTTATCCAATACATGCACATCCCTTTCAACTGTTGTCATGAAAATAATACTAAAACTATTTCTTTATCCCATCGCTATTATTCTTAATCCCTCACACCAAACGAGTAATAATCTTTAGTGACATTTAATTAGCATCAATAGTTTAATTACAGTTAAACATGTATGTTTACCGACAATTTACACTCTTTGTAAGTATCTCTAAAGTCTATAGCGACATTGGATCCAATGACAATTAACTAATGTCGGCAAAGGTTTTAACACTCTATGCTAATGAGTATATTTAGTTTATTGCTGCTAAAAGTTATTTTTATCGTTGTGATTTGTCATATTTAGGTATTGGGATGATACACTAAAATGAAGACACGTGTCTTTCCAATTCTAATTCAAATAACTTTTTTACCATTTCAAGTTTAATGACTATATTAAATTCAAATAGTTATAAGTAATGAAAATTACATACATTACATTAGCTAATGAGATGAGTGGTCCTATAGTCAATAGGATGGGGCCAGAATGGTTGTGGAAGAGCAAATGCACAATAATGCTAATTTAAACAAAGAGACACCAAAAACTGAATCCTGGATGCTAAAGTTAGGTGCACATATATTCAAAAGGCCACTAGCTAAGCATGGAGGGCCAACTAAGCCTAAGTTGAATCCTATGTAATCATTGATCAATTTGTAGGTTCTAATTAGAGTTTTGTACATATCATCCCATCCATATGATGTGTTCTTCCCAAAGCAGACTAGTTTTGTACAGGATGTGATTTTGGCTAGTGTCTTCTAATTCACAGCTAGCATGTATATTCAATACATGCCACTAGGGTACAGTGGCGGAGGGAGGATTTTCATCAAGGGGGTTCAAAAAAAATTAATTACGTAAATAATATCCACAAATAAACGGGTCGAATCGGATATAAACGGGTCGGATTAAACGGATCGAATCAAGAAGAAAAGGATTTTTTAATATTTGACTTTGTAATTAGGGGTTAAACTAATAAATCCTAAATTCCCAATCAACGTTTTAATTTTTTGGAACTAAACATCATTTTCTGATTGCATTATTATTATTTTTAAAAAATTAAAACGCTTAAAATATAAGCTGATAAAAAAATGCCTTTGCCCGGATTCGAACACGCGACCTCGCGTGCAATAGAGCAAATTCCTGAACCCCCAAAGCCACTGAGCTACGCCTTTGGTGTGTGTTCAGGGGGTTCAATAGTAT
>JAJOOS010006071.1:0-41329 GCA_029582725.1 Solanum chiquidenum | reverse complement strand
TTGACCTATATGATGAATGATGGGTTGAGTCCCTAATGCATTCCTTAATGAATTAAATTGTAAGTAAAGGCTTAATACTACTATAAAAAGGGAATTGTGCTTAGCACCGAGTGAACATGAAAATGAGAAGGAAGCTTTTACGTTTAGCAAGTCCGGCTTCACATATGGGTTCCTTCTACGTTTAGCAAGTCCGGGTTCCCAACATATATATGTTGTCTCATGAGATGGAAACCTTCTACGTTGAGAAAGTCTGAGTTTCTAGTAGCAATCTCCTTGTTCCACAACTATGTTTGCCCACATAGGTATTAGCTAGTGGATCCACCGGGAAGCTATTATGATGGTTCTACCTTGGCAAGTAGAACACTCTCTTTTCGGTGTGGGAGTAGAACACCGGATTCCATGTATCTCACATGGTCTATCTCGGTTAAGGTTATTATTCCCTAAATAATAAGATGATGAATGGAGGATGAACTACTCTATAACTTCTTGGTAAGTTTGCTAAGTAAGAGTGGGGGTATTGGACTTCACTAATACATTCCACTAGTAGACTTGGTAGGATTTGGTAGATGGTTCCTTTTCATATTGTTATAACATGAATGCATGCATGTATATTGAAGGAATGGTTGCTATGAGTGACTTGTCTTTATATTCAAATGGTACACATGATTGGTTCTACTTATGGCTATTGTTTATAATGAGGTCTAAAGGATAAAGTGCATGACTAAGGTAGACTTCTAGGAGTGCTTAGTGAGGTTAGTATTATGGAATGTTAATCACACATTGCACAAGTGTTCCCTAGGAGTTACTAAAGTAGTGGCTTTACTATGGAATGAGTATGGATGTGATATTGGCTTATGTTGGTATGAACTTATGTTAAGTATGATCATGGTGGCCTAAAGGTGATAGTTAGTGTATATAGGACTATAGACACTATCTATGCATTGCACAAGTAGAACTAAGGGTTACCTATGTTGTTGTTCTATTACGATGTTACTGTCTTGATATTGACTATGCATGAGTGGTGTGTCTTGTAATAGATGATATGTGCACTATGAATATGCTTAGAGACTATGTCTTTGGTTATGTTTATTACCCTTTGTGCTTTGATGAACTATATGTGAGTTGTTTATGACTTATGATTCTTCAACTCTTTCAAGATGATGTTCAAAAGTGCATAAAGCATGGTTTCAACTAAATGTCCCTTTTAAGCATGTTTTAATGGTTTTTATGCTTGGCTTCCATACTTAGTACTTTTGTGCTAACCCATTCTTCTACATTTTTTACAAAGTGTAGGGTTTGGAGATGTGATGTCTTATACTTGGAAGATAGGTTTCTAACGAGCTTGGGAATGAAGACTTGGGGAGTCCTCATAGTTTCGAGGATGAACCCACCTTGTTCACTTATGTCTTTACTTTATGTATTTATAATTATGTAAGGGTCGTGGCACTAAGTTTGTATTAAAAGAGATTTAAGTCTAATGTTATAGATGGTTTGAGACATAGTGTCATAGACTCTATCTTATTTTATGAAGTCTTCTATTGTAAAGAAAAGTTTTAAATTTTCCGTTATTTTCATATGCTTTAATGTTCATGATATGTTAAGGGCTTGTATAAGACCTCTTCGAGGTCGAATACGCCGTGTTACGACTAGGGGGTGCTCTCGGGTCGTGACAAACTTGGTATCAGAGCATAAGGTTATGGAATGGTCTTAGGATGTCTCAAACCACGTCTAGTAGAGTCTTGTTCATCGGTGTGAGTCGCGACACATATATGAGCGAGAGGCGATAGGATGTTAGAAAACTTCATTTCTTCATTCTCTAAGTCGTGCCATATATATATAAGATCTCTCTCTTATCCCTGATCCAATGGTCTTTAGGTTGTGACCACTTGAAGGGCTTTTGCTACAAGGAGCGAGGGAGAAAGGTTGGTTGTGATACCAATTATGGCTATGTGACTTGTGAGATTTGAGGTAAAAGATTGTGATGTTGCCTTTTGTGTGAATAATGCTTCATAGTTGCCTTCGTGTTGGTTAGAAGAACTTGTGTTGGCTTACTCCCAAGGGGGGGAGATAGTGTGCCTACCTAGCAAGGTAATTGTGAGGTCTTTGTTGGACTATGTTGTGCTTTAAAGTTGACCTTGAGGGTTGCATGTACTACCTAGTTGAAGTAAGGGAGAGGAGTGTAGGTGTTGACCAACTTCAAAAGAGTTAGTTGTCCTTTAAGATTGATCTTAAGTATGGTCATTTGAGTAGGGTGCTTAGATAATACCTAGGCAAGGTTGGTTGGTAGATTCCACCAAAAGTGATGATAAAGGATTGAAATGGTCTAGAGTTATTTTGATCCAACACTAGTGAAATAGAAAAAGGTTACTTGGTCAAAACTCTTCTAAGTTTCCCCTAAGGGTTAACCAAGAGAGGATGTCTAACCCTAAGTCTCTAGAGTAAGTGGTAGCGGATCTTAAGGGTCCCAATATGTGTTTTATGCTTTATTAGAATCCAAAATTTCTATGAACCTAAGGAAGGGAGATCATCTAGAGACTATAGATGAGGTACCTAAGGTGTTGAACTTTGTAGGACTAATTAAGAACTACTTGTCTTTTATGACTTGATAAATAGGATACAGTGAACTTTTGGGTTACCCTTAGTATTCATGGGTTTAGTTATGACCATATGTGGTTGATTAGTATAACCCAACTTAGTCCTTATGATTTTTATTATGTGATGAAGTAAACTCCTTTTAAGAGGGTAGAGGGGAAATCCTCAATGGTTTAGAATCACATTGTTTAACGGAATGATGTTGTAAAGAGTTTGTTTAGGCTTACCCCAAGTGAGGGATAATGTGCTTAGATGATAATGTTATTGAGTGTCATTGATATTCATAAATTGAGCTTTCTTGAAATTCTCCATTTAGAGAACCACTTTGGGTGATGGATATGAGAAGTTGAGTATTTTAGATGTTCATGTTTGGACTTACTTGGAATCCTCCCCTTATAGGAGTGTAGTGAGTTTGAGGATTTTATTTCCGGTTGGTAGATTCCATGAGACTTTGAGAGATGGTGGTAAATTGCTAGTGATCAAGAGTGCCTTAATGAGAACCTCTCTTATGTGGAAGTGCCAATTGGGATCTTAGACCTATAAGTTAAGAGGTAGGAGAGCAAGGAAGTGCTACCATGTGAATATGAGGAGTGGTATTTTAGTAGGGGTCTTTGTGAAAGGTGCTTAATTGGGTGGTCAAGGGCCAATGGGATGTCCCCATATCATTATGTTCCCTTCTATTCGTCCTCTAGCTTAAAGTGATTAGTTCTCCTTGACTCATTTAATGATTGTGAAGTCTTGGATGTTATGTGTGTCCTATAATTTCCTTGTTCCATAGAGTTACTTTTGCTAACCTTGGTAGGGTTTGGATGCATGATTAGTAGACCTCTATTAGTTTTAGATCCCGGTAAGGTTTTAATAAGTCTTCGCAAAGCTTAGGGTAGTTCGAAAGGAGTAGTATTTGAGGTTTTTGTAAAAAGGGGGCTCACTCCCAAGAGGGAGATCATGTGCATGGATTGCAATTTCGAGTGAGAGTCCCAAACTCCTCATCCCTTCACCTATTTCTATTCTAGCTTGAGACCAAGAGTTCCTTTATGGGCTTGTTTTATGTTTACGATTCTTGAGTGTATTGGAATTTTCCATGATCTCCTTATGTTAGGCATGAGTTTCAAAGATTATTATTTTGAAAAAATAAAATGGATTTCTCATTATTTACATATTTCTCATGTTGTTGTGCATTCTAGTATAGAGATGGCATATTTGACTTCACGAGATGGTGTGATGAACATGCTTAGTTGTGTGTTGACTAAATGGCACTTAGGCTCCATGTTGATTGTGTTGAGCTGCTTTTGATGAGAAAATGTAACTCTTCCTATGATCTTGTGATTCATGATGTTTAGAAGTGTTGGTTTAGGCTCACTCCTAAAGGGGGAGATGGTCTGCCTAGCTAATATTATTCAAATGGTCTAAATGTGCTTTCTTTTAAGAAGTAATTGCATAGTTGGTTTAAGTTAATATGATAAGCATGATTGGAATTGGAGAAGAAAATTTCCTCCAATGAAATGGAATATGTCTAAGTTGCATGCATTTTGAGTTTGTAGAGGTAGTCCCTATTTTCTCATGTTGTATGAGGTGTGTTTTAAAATGAAGATTTTCTCCTAAGTTGAGCATTGTGTGTAATATGGCATACTTAACTTCATGATGTAAATTCATGAATATGCTTGAATGTGTGCTTATCAAATGGCATGTTATCTCCTTATATGGAGTTGAAATTGCCTAGAGAGTGGAGGAGGTGGTTCCTCCCATGTTTATGTGGATTAATGAGGGTTGTGCATTTCCATAAAAACTTGTGTTTTTGAATGAAGTTGAGCTTGTGTGAGTTGTTTCCCTCATGTTGTAGTGCATTGGTTATAAGTGATCTATTGCACTTCATGAAAATAAGATATGAGCATGTCTTAGTGAGAAGTTGAGAAGTTCCTCCTTGAAAGAGTGCTATTGAACATGGAAACTTACATATGAGCTTTATGATGGCATGTGAGTATGTTATAACTAGGAGAATGTAGTTCCTCCTTGAACATAACTAAACATAATAATGTCATGCATATGGATTGAGAAATGTAATTCCTACTCCCTTATATTTGCATTGACTATGTCGAATTGTAGTTAAGTTTCCTCCTTTGAATATGTGCTCATTGTGAATAGTGCATTTATTTTGAGTTGTGCAATATTGTGATGTTTCATGTTTGTTTGGGCTGCTAGTCTTGAGTTTTTAAATCCAAAAAGTGTTTCAAGTGTCATTCGAGGACGAATGCTCCTAAGGGGGAGATATTGTAACACCCCATAAAATCCTAGTAAGACCGAGCTAGGACTTGACTAAATCTAGTAGGTTGAACTAGAGCCTAACATATGAACCTTATAAGTTTATGTATAAATTGGAGATATAAAAGGGTCCAAATTTGGCTAAGTATAAGTTTAAGGGAGGGTTCAAGGAAGGCGAAAGGATTCACCTTCCTTAGAAGCTTCCTTGAACCAATGCCTTAGCCAATTTTGACTAAGTATATTTTCAAGAGAGGGTTCAAGGGAGGTGAAAGGCATCACTGCCCTTAGAATCTCCCTTGAACAAATGTCTTAGTCGTGTGGGCAAGAAGGGCATCCGTTCAAGAGAGGCTTTAAGGCACGTGAAGCAGTTCACTGACCTTAGAACCTCTCATGAACAATGCCTTAACCATTTTAGGCGTAAAGGCAGTTCACTTGAGGCTTCAAGGAACGGGAAACAGTTCACTGTCCTTGAAGGGCCTCGTGAACTTTGCCTTAGCCATTTTGGGTAAGTTGGCAATTCACGCATGGGTTCAAGGGACTTGAAGCAGTCCACGGCCCTTAAAAGGTCCTTTAAAAAATTACTTAGTTTTTAAGGGGCTTTAGACGTGAGGGTATAAAGACAAAAGAGGGCCCCACCGAATGGGGACCACCACTCATGGGGGATGCCTTGGTACACTAGGCAGTGCACGTGTGCATGTGGGGGACCCACTGCCGTGTACTCCCTTGTAGACTTATGCCTTAGCTTTACAAAGCTAGAGGCAAGTCCAAGGGAGGGTTTAAGGAAGGTACATCAATACAAGGGTCTTAAAAGTTCCCTTGGTAATTGCCTTAGTTTTATTTGGGCAATCAAAGGGAGGAAGAAAAAAGGGGTAGTTTCGTAATTTCCTTTTTCGTCCAAATTAAATGGGTATAGTCTATATTACTTTTAAATAAATATATATATGGTATAAATAGGCCTTTTGAATACTCCCATGGATATACCTTAGCTTTAAAAAGACAAAGGCAAAGTCCAAGGGAGGGTCCAAGGCTAGTGGACCACTTCAAGGACCTTAAATGCTTCCTTAAACATTTCCTTAGTTTTTTTGACTAAGTCCATATGTGCAGGGGCATTTTCGTAAATATCATTTTTATGTTAAATTAGAAAGTGGGTATATTGTATATTATTTTTAAATAACTATATAAGGGATTTTATATTAAAATATCCTCAAAATTAACCACTTTCAAAAACACCCACTTCAAAATAAAAAGTACATATCTTCTCCAATATTTCTCTCTCTACAAGTTCCTCCATTGAACAACACCCAAAACTTCAAGATTAGGGTTCAAGCTCCAAGGTTTTCACTCCAATTTCATTGAAAAGCTTCAATTAAGGTATGGGATTCCTTTATTCTTGGTTAGCTATCACCAAGAAGCCCTTTCAACTAAGTTTTCAAAGATCCCCAATTCTAGGTTTTCAATCAAATTCGTGGGTCTCTTTCAAAAATCGATTCCATTAATCTATAATGGTTATTTATGATTATATATGAATGTTTGTGGATGAATTCATGTAATACTTATGGTTTTTGAACAATTCCCCACAAGACCCATGATTTCCCTTTTCTTTCTCAATTCTAAACCCTAGCTTGTGTTGAATGATGATTGAAGGATGAGAATCTAGTATGTTATTATGAAATTCAATATTGTCTTATGAGGTTATACTATATGATGTATTAATATCAATAAAATAGGGTTGAATCTTGAAGAAAGCCTTCATGGCTATGAATGAAGGTTTTCAATTGGTAAGTAGCCTTCTATTGAATTGTTGATCCACTTGTGGGGCGGATGTTTACTTATTATATATCCTTTGAATGAATGGTTTGATCCACTTATAGTGGACGTGCTTACATGTTAGTATGAATTGTAGTGTTGAAACAAGGTCCCTCTTCCCTATAACCCTAGATATGACTAAGTATGATACATTATGAATATGAATGAGATGTTCTGAACATGGTATGGTTTATATGTTGAATTTTATGAAGGTCCCTCTTCCCTATAACCCTAGATATGACTAAGTATGATACATTATGAATATGAATGAGATGTTCTGAACATGGTATGGCTTATACGTTGAATTTTATGAGTTTCTCTTCTGGAAGGTTCCTACCCACATAATCCCCAAATGATTATATGATTCTTTACATGCCATGAATGATGTACTTGAATGATGAATATTAGATATGTGACTTACATGATCTAAGATCCTTAAATGCAATTTATGTGAATTGTGCATGCGTTGGGATATTATGTATATGTTATGACCCCCTTGACAAAGGAGGTGTCTATGATGTTAATGTTGTTGTTGTTGTGCCATTGTGAGGACAATCATGCACACACACACTCCATGCATAAATATGAATATGATATGTCTATAGTGTCAATTGAAAGGCTAGTTCTCATATGCACCTTTAGATACTATTATGCATGAAATGTACATGACCATGAAGATATGACTATGTATGCTAGGATGTGAGTATGAATGTTATGTTGTGATTATGGTAGTGTTGCTATGTTGAATGAAAGGAAATTCTCATAAACACTATATGAATATGAAATGAATGAATATTCTCACATGTTGTTGGTTCTATGATGAAAGGCTATTCTCATCTTTGAAACCTTTGACCTATATGATGAATGATGGGTTGAGTCCCTAATGCATTCCTTAATGAATTAAATTGTAAGTAAAGGCTTAATACTACTATAAAAAGGGAATTGTACTTAGCACCGAGTAAACATGAAAATGAGAAGGAAGCTTTTACGTTTAGCAAGTCCGGCTTCATATATGGGTTCCTTCTACGTTTAGCAAGTCCGGGTTCCCAACATATATATGTTGTCTCATGAGATGGAAACCTTCTACGTTTAGCAAGTCTGAGTTTCTAGTAGCAATCTCCTTGTTCCACAACTATGTTTGCCCACATAGGTATTAGCTAGTGGATCCACCGGGAAGCTATTATGATGGTTCTACCTTGGCAAGTAGAACACTCTCTTTTCGGTGTGGGAGTAGAACACCGGATTCCATGTATCTCACATGGTCTATCTCGGTTAAGGTTATTATTCCCTAAATAATAAGATGATGAATGGAGGATGAACTACTCTATAACTTCTTGGTAAGTTTGCTAAGTAGGAGTGGGGGTATTGGACTTCACTAATACATTGCACTAATAGACTTGGTAGGATGTGGTAGATTGTTCCTTCTCATATTGTTATAACATGAATGCATGCATGTATATTGAAGGAATGGTTGCTATGAGTGACTTGTCTTTATATTCAAATGGTACACATGATTGGTTCTATACTTATGGCTATTGTTTATAATGAGGTCTAAAGGATAAAGTGCATGACTAAGGTAGCCTTATAGGAGTGCTTAGTGAGGTTAGTATTATGGGATGTTAATCACACATTGCACAAGTGTTCCCTAGGGGTTACTAAAGTAGTGGCTTTACTATGGAATGAGTATGGATGTGATATTGGCTTATGTTGGTATGAACTTATTTTAAGTATGATCATGGTGGCCTAAAGGTGATAGTTAGTGTAGATAGGACTATAGACACTATCTATGCATTGCACAAGTAGAACTAAGGGTTACCTATGTCGTTGTTCTATAACGATGTTATTGTCTTGATATTGACTATGCATGAGTGGTGTGTCTTGTAATAGATGATATGTGGACTATGAATATGATTAGAGACTATGCCGATGGTGATGTTTATTACCCTTTGTGCTTTGATGAACTATATGTGAGTTGTTTATGACTTATGATTCTTCAACTCTTTCAAAATGATGTTCAAAAGTGCATAAAGCATGGTTTCAACTAAATGTCCCTTTTAGGCATGTTTTAATGGTTTTTATGCATGGCTTCCATACTTAGTACTTTTGTGCTAACCCATTCTTCTACATTTTTTACAAAGTGTAGGGTTTGGAGATGTGGTGTCTTATACTTGGAAGATAGGTTTCTAAGGAGCTTGGGGATGAAAACTTGGGGAGTCCTCATAGTTTCGAGGACGAACCCACCTTGTTCACTTATGTCTTTACTTTATGTATTTATAATTATGTAAGGGATGTGTCCCTAAGTTTGTATTAAAAGATATTTAAGTCTAATATTATAGATGGTTTGAGACATAGTGTCATAGACTCTCTCTTATTTTTTAAAGTCTTCGATTGTAAAGAAAAGTTTTAAATTTTCCGCTATTTTCATATGCTTTAAATGTTCATGATTTGCTAAGGGCTTGTGTAAGACCTCTTTGAGGTCGAATGCGCCGTGTTACGACTAGGGGGTGTTCTCGGGTCGTGACAGTATTTGCAGCTACAAATCCATTAAATTAAACCACAACCAGTAGGTGAAATCACCATTAAAATACATCTAACCTATCAGTAAGTAAGACCAAACAATAATATCAACACATATTTGCTAAATCACACCCGAAGAATGGGGGGTTTTAGCCACACATCAAGAAACAATAAAATACACCTAAAATGATAGTGAAGTAAAATGGGTATAAAAAATTAAACCTTGATTTAAGCAAAGGAAGAAGAATGGAGAAGACCCACTTCCAACTTGGGGAAAATGAACTCCTTTCTTAAAGTCTCCCGAAAACCCACTCCAAACTTGAGAGTAAAAAGTACTAAAAATTATATTGTCTATAATTTTATACTAAAAATGTAATGCTAAAACTTTTCTAAGCTATAACTCTCAACGAGTATTTATAGTTTTCAAAAACTTATGATGCAGTGGATCATTCGGTGACATTAGTTGGAATCGCCGATCGACTCGGCGATTCACCCTTAGGTGCAGTTCATCGCCGTGTTGCACCTTCCTTCGACATCGTTGTGCTGTGTGTCATTGGGCAACATAGTACTGCTTAGCGGAACTATTCGGCGACATGCCAACTGCTCCTTTAATCGCCTTTTGATCCACTTCCTTCAGGGCTTCGCGTACTGGAACAAAGGGCGGAGTGCGTCCCTTTGGCGATTCGCCAATTATGCTTGGCGATGCTCAGGCTTCAGCTTCTTCTTTCTTTTCAGCTCTTTTGTTCCTTTTTGCGCTTAAGTGTTCATGCTTCCAATAAAACTTCAAATACCTGAAACTTAAGCATTTTCATCAGATATTGAGATAAAATAAGTATTTGAGGACACTATTTCTATTAAAATAAAGCCCTAAATGAGTCCAATTTGTGGACTCATCAATACCCCCAACTTAAACTTTTGCTTGTCCTCAAGCAAACTCAAGTTCAGTCGTTCAAAAAGGAGGTGTCTCAAACAATGCTACACAAGACTCAATCATGAATGCACACAACAAAACTTCAAACTACTTATGCGGAGATTCAATTGTGTACTAAAAGATTAAAGTTGTGACACACCATTACCAAAGATTCTCATGCTCGCAATACTTGCTACTAATGCAAGTTCACACTCAACAAAAGTATCTAAATGCCCTCACACAAAGAATGATTCCATATTCACACACAGGAGTTAATCAATTTAAGATCAGGAATTAGATGCAACGCTCACACTCAAAAAGAGAAACACAATGTATGTTTTCACCCATAGGTTTGCCCTTATTTTCAAATCGACTTTCGGTTCAGCTTTCTCAAGATCAAAAAGGTCTTTTCAAGGCTTGTAATGGGGTTGAGTGCAAAGGTATGGTCATTTAGGCTCAGTGACTTCATCATCCTCGTGAGATGTGGTGTTCTCAAAACGTCATTTTTCCTTCCCTTATCACTCTTTCTTCGAGTGCTTCTAAGTCATCCTTTCATTCACTTTCCATGTATTGCTTGGAAACCCAATTCCTTTTGCACTTTTATTCCAAAATTATTATATATATATATATATATTTATTTATTTATTGGAGGGTTTCCATTTTGTTTTGCAATACCATGGGTTAGAGAGATTTTTCTTGCACTTCTTGACTTCTCCTTTTCCTTTTCACCACACCCCCAACTTAGGATTTTGGCCTAAGTTGGCTATTCACTAAATCACAACTCAAGAGGATTATAGGTAGTGGGGTTAAGTAAGGTCTAGGGTGGGTTCATCAAGGTTCTTCCAAAGAAAGGTAAGGCTCAAGGGGTGCTCAAAAGAGTTTCACACGCTCACGGGTAGGCCACAAAAGAGGTATATGTCAAATTTGGCTCACACTCTTTAAAGTTGTCTAAGATCATATCAAGAGGACACCTTTCTAAATCAATCAGATTAACAGAGCAAATTCTGGGTTTATTCATGCATGGTTCAAAGTAAGCTAATCACACAAGGCATCGACACTTAAGTCAAACAAGACTACACACTTTCGCTAGTGTGCAATGGTCATTACAAGAGAATCAATTCGATAAATGGCTAATCACAACAAGATGCAAATAGTTCACATATTGTCTATACAACTTCATTTGGTCTCGTCGTAGCCGCACATTCATGTTCATTCGATTGAGAGCACTATTCAAGTCCTCAGTATTGATCAGAACGGAGACTTAAATTTTGCAAAAGAACAACCACTTTCAAAATTTGGATTTGCATCCATTAAAACCAAAAATAGGAGCCATGAGCTCAAATATCCACAGAAAGCAGTGTACCAACAATTTTAAAACAGAACAGCCCAAATATACACAAAACATGAAACTATCAACACAAAAAGTATGGGGGCCTCACCCCACCACAAATAAATGCGTTTTTCCTCAAATGCAAATGATGAATTCCAACAGTGAAAATAAAGAAAGATAGAGAGGGAGGTAAATAAAGGTCCTGTCTATGCAGTCTCTCTCTCTCTGTCGGAGTCTTAGTAGCTGGTGTAGCAGTCTGTGTATGGGCATCAATGCCCGGAGTAGCCTCAGAAGGAATAGCAATGTCGGATCCGGACGTCTCAGTCGACGATGTCTGGATCATCGGCTGCACAACCGTCCCTATAAGAACTGGCAAATCGTTGAATATCCCTTCATCTCTGCTCTCATGTGTCTCCTCAGCATTCTCTGATATCAACTCTTCATCAGTCTCTGCATCCGACTCTGCATGCCCTGCATCATCCCTCTGCACATCTACGGTAGTAGCCGGAGGAATCCTTGAGGTCTCAGGACCATCCTCGTCATCTGCTCCCTGCATCAGTGTAGTGAAGTCGGTAACCTTCAAATAGGCTACATCCTTCTTCAATTCTGCTATTTTAGCTTTTAATGTTGAAACCTCGGGTGTCTCCCCATGTATGCTCTCGTAAGCAGTGACTCTAGCAGTCATATCATCAACAGTGGTCCTAAGGGGGGTTGGTGCAGTCAATATGGCACTGTCAATCATCCCTGGGATGGATCTCTCCAATCGTGTCGCCCGCATATCCACTGAATAGACCAGCTGCCCCATCTTCAGGATCATGGCATGAGTGACCCTAGTAGGCTGGGAGGAAGAGGAAGCACCTGGAGCCTGTGAGGAAGAGGAAGAAGGAGCGGGTTTACCTGAAGGCACAGAGGCCGAAGTAGGCAAAGATGCCTCTGCTGGTAATGAGTCAACATCGACCTCTAGAGAAGTATCTGTTGAGGCTGCTCTCCTCCCGTCAACCTTCTCTCGTGTGAACTCGGCCTCTACACGCTGGATATCGGTGGTGGAAGACAGGGTGACCTCTATATCGCTGGCAGGATCCCAGGGTACTCTGGCACATCAGCATAACTCAATTATCAAAACAGGAAAAGGCAGAGACGTCTGCGTCTATTTGGCTCTCATAGCCATCTCCTGTGAAACCAGCAATCCCAAGTCGATCCACCTCCTAGCCATGATAGAACCAAGGCAAGCCGCCTTAGGATGACGCAAAATGGACTCGTTATGGGATGGCAAAAGCCAAACCAGTATTAAGAGGCGATGTTCATATCCCTCTTCTTAATCGGAGCTCCTTTATCCATCCACCTCGGGGTGGTGTTAGAGATCATCGGAGCTAACCAACCCTTCAAATCATCCAAGGACGAAACAATAGGCAAACCATGGTAGGGCAGTGCCGAGTGTAGCGGTCAACCCAATACAGCATTAATATGCTCGCTGTGACACTACACCTCCTTGCCTCTAACCATAACCGACTTCACCAGTCGGAACTCACTAGCATTCTTCTTATTCTTTGGGACCAACTCTCCATAGGCTACGTAGAATTCTCGGACACAGGAAGGAATGTAAGGGCCTCGAGGCCTTGTGAACTGCTCGAATCCATGGTCTCGGAGAGTTTCAAGCACATCAGGATGCTTGCCTTCCAGAACCTCCGTGGATAGTAACTTCTCATCTATGATGGTCCGTCCATCATGTTTCAATCTGTTTAACAGCCTCGGTGGAGGAACTATAGGAGGTGCAGGAGTTACTGAGGGTGCCTGGGTTGGAACTGAGTCTGTAGTCGGAGGAGTGGCAGCTGAGGGAGTACTAGTGGTTGTGGGCTGAGATCTAGTCCGGAGTGCATCCCTTCGGTTAATCAGAGGCTATTCATCCTCTGGTTCATCAAAATCTCGCTCAATAGCTACTCCTTTTCTGGCTATATGTTTCTTTCTCTTGCCTTTGTCTCCCGACTGGAGGTCATCCTCTCTCCTCTTTGGAGGATTTGATCCTCTTTCATTGATTGTAATGCCTTTAGTCATTTATTGTGGTTGCTCAGTTAAATTGGTGCAAACCATATCTCCAAAAGATCGAGAGAAGTTAAGAAAACACAATCACGCTCTAGCACAGCATATCTTATTGCAAAAAAACTCGTTGATCCAGTCGGCGAGTCGCTGAACCACTTTGGCGAGCTAAGTCTGGTTCGCCGATGAGGTTGGCTAAACAATTAAGGTAAGTCGGCGATAGGAAAGTCCTTTCGGCGAGCAAGGGTTTTTCCACCGAAAGATACAGTGCATAGGGTCTCAAGGGTAGCATACAGAGAGCGATCAAGAGTACTTTCGGCGAGTCACCGAGAGCGTTTGGCGACCCATGGCTTCCCGCTGAAAGTTACAATCTCATCCAATTTGACCTGATATTAAGGGCGAGATGGAGACATTGAGCAAACCGCCGAACGATTCGGCGAGCTCGACCCAGCTCACCAAATGGTCCAACGTTCCCATTTTCAATCCCGCGAACCCCAAAAGCAAAATCAAAGCATACATTACTGAAATTCAGACAAGACCCATACAACCCATCATCCCAAAATACTCAGAATTCTCCCGGACTTGCCGCATTTGGCTATTTGATGGTATTTGCTCTTAAGAGCAATGTCACCCTCTCTATCATTGAGCAAATTTTCAACATTTAGCACAAACATGGGCTACTCACACTTCACCCAATCAATCAAAACAACATGCAATCACGACCCAACTCATTAAAAAGCACAAAGATTATGAGCATTCGATAATCAGACAACACAGGCAAGATTTTTGAATTAAAATAGGCATGTAATCATTCTGATCATATCAGAGAGGCCCAGCACACATCACTAAGAGACAATTATTACAAATGAGCACAAAAACTTTCAAATGTAAATATGTGAAAAGGAAACCAACTTGTAATGTTGATTAAATTTGATTTGAAGAGCTAGGCGGCAAAGTATTCCAATTTCCAGCACAAGTCCCAAACTAAAATTCTAGAGTAATGCTAAATTGAAGAGGATACTACCTTAGTACGAGTTTAGGAGATTTGTGAGTGAGGGAAAGTGAAGAGGTTGAATTTTTGAATCTTTTGGCCATTGTAAACCGTCCAATTCGTGCTAGTTTGGCGACGTTAGTTGCGATCGTCAATCCACTCGATAAATTGCCAAGTGGTCCCTTGTCCCGTCGATTGTTAAAGATTTGTAAAGTTCTTAGGATCAAGATGGCGATCTAAGTCGAGATCGCCGACCTGGTCGGCGACGCGCCGAACTGCTTCTCAAGGTTGCCGAGCTCTAACTTTAAGCTTGAGTTGAGCCAAACGGCGCGTTAGGTCGGGCACGTCGACTTGTTCGGTGATCCACCGACTGACCATTTTCTCGCCAATCTCTATTTTTCACCACTTTCCTCATTCAAACCTGCATCACTAACACACCATTTTTCATAGAAGTATGTTAAAGCATTTAAAACCTTGGGTTGCCTCCCAGAAGCGCCTTATTTAACGTCGTGGCACAACGTGAGTCCTTACTCACTCCCCATTGGTTGGGTTGGTCCTAGTGTTACTGGACAACCTCAATAGTTTGTTTGAGTGAAGAGGAGGCACCACATAGTTCAGGAGTGTCCTGATCAGTTGGATCGATCTAGAGTGTGAGCCAACCATTTGATTCAACACTGCAATACTCTCTGTCATCTCTTCCAACAGTCGATCTTGTTCGGTGACTTTTTGGAGAATGATTTGGAGTGTGTCCTCGACACGATTGTTCTCCTTGTCTCTATATTGCTTCCTCTCGTGAGGAGGTATGTACCTCCCGGGACTCTTGCACTGGTTTTCCACCTCTGTTATTCTGGTGGCCAACTCATTCACCTGAGTTACCAGTGCGGTTAACTCAAAGTCTCTCTTGACTTCTTGGCTCGACTCAGCCGAGTTTCCACCATTCTCAGCGTCCATCTTTGGGGAACCTACCTACACCAACAAATTTAAAGAAAAACAAAACAAAAAAGAAGGTTAGTAAACTACAACTAAGAAGAACATAAATTCTATTAATCTAAAAATTCTCAAGTAACACCACTCCCCGGCAGCAGCGTCATTTTGATGCTTATCGTGACCAACGACACTAACTACGGTTCGAGTGTCTATGATCGTCGATAATATAGTAACCCAACCAAGGGTTGGGGTCGTATCCCAAGGGAGCGGTCTTGAGAATTAATAGAAAATTAAAATTTAGTTCTAACTAGTCGTAGCTAAAGACATTAACAATTAAAACATTGTAAATCGAAGGGGGGACACAAAAGTGTCAAATATTAATTTGGGGGTTTTGTCACAAGTAAGTAAAAACAACAAAAATAACAAGAAAATCAAGTATGGGGAAGATTTCTTGGGCTGTGACCGCAATACAAGTTCAGATAAATTGTTGGGTACATGCTTTCGATAGGAAATTTGCAAGATAATAGTGAATGGGCTAAGCTTTAGATGGAAATAAGTTCCCTCTCGGGCAACTTACCCAGTTTCAAATGCGTTCCTCTCGAACACCCATTTGCCGCATGAAGACTAGCCTACACCTTACCCCACTCACTCTCTCGAGTTGAGTGTTAGGATATGGTACTAGGTCTCACCCTCTCGGGCTGAACCTCATGTCGACCCACTCCTTAGGCCATCCGTCTAGTGGTCTTGGTTTCGCGACCTCCCTATCGAACAAGCCGAAAACACATGGGTGGATTTGTATTTGCAACTACAAACCCATTAAATTAAACCACAATGTGAAATCACCATTAAAATACATCTAACCTATCAGCAAGCAAGACCCAACAATAATATCAACACATATTTGCTAAATCACACCCCAAGAATGGGGGGTTTTAGCCACACATCAAGAAACAACAAAATACACCTAAAATGATAGTGAAATAAAATAGGTATAAGAAATTAAACCTTGATTTAAGCAAAGGAAGAAGAATGGAGAAGACCCACTTCCAACTTGGGTAAAATGAACTCCTTTCTTAAAGTCTCCCAAAACCCCTCTCCAAACTTGAGAGTAAAAATTACTAAAAATTATATTGTCTATAATTTTATACTAAAAACGTAATGCTAAAACTTCTCTAAGATATAACTCTCAACGAGTATTTATAGTTTTCAAAAACTTGTGCTGCAGTGGATCATTCGGCAACATTAGTCGGAATCGCCGATCGACTCGGTGATTCACCCTTAGGTGCAGTTCATCACCGTCTTGCACCATCCTTCGACATCCTCGTGCTCTTTGTCATTGGGTGACATAGTACTGCTTCGCGGAACTATTCGGCGACACACCGACTGCTCCTTTAATAGCCTTTTGATCCACTTCCTTCAGGGCTTCGCGTACTGGAACAAAGTGCGGAGTGCGTCCCTTTGGCGATTCGCCAAGTATGCTTGGCAATGCTCAGGCTTCAGCTTCTTCGTTCTTTTCTGTCTTTTTGTTACTTTTTGCGCCTAAGTGTCCATGCTTCCACTAAAACTTCAAATACCTGAAACTTAAGCATTTTCATCAGATATTGAGATAAAATAAGCATTTGAGGACACTATTTCTATTAAAATAAATCCCTAAATGATTCCAATTTGTGAACTCATCAGGTATTAATCCGCACACCAAATAGTTTGCAAAATCAGCATACCAAGGGGGCTGTGTGAGGTTTACTGTGAATACCTGCTCATCGGGAAAAACATCCTTTATGTAGGTCTCTGTCTCGTTTTTATCTCTGCCTTCCAATCTTGATAAGTGATCAACCACTTGATTTTCACAACCCCTTCTATCCTTAACCTCAAAATTGAATTCTTGCAATAAAAGCACCCACCTGATCAACCTAAGTTTGGCGTCTTTCTTCGCCATTAGATAATGCAAAGCAGTGTGATCAGTGTGAATAATCACCTTAGTACCTAGAAAGTATGCACGAAACTCCTCAAACGCATAGACCATTGCAAGTAACTCTTGCTTGGTCACTGTGTAGTTACGTTGAGCAGTATTTAAAGTTTTTCTTGCGTAGTAAATGGGATGAAAAATTTTATTTTATTTCTGACCCAACTAATGTCATGCCGATTGCATCACACATTACTTCAAATGGCTCTGACCAATCAGGACTAATGATGATTGGGGTGGAAATTAGTTTGTCTTTCAGGCATTTGAAAGCTACCATACAAGCATCATCAAAGTTGAAGGTTATTTCTTTTTCCAAAAGTTTGCATAGAGGAAGCGCAATCTTTGAGAAGTGTTTGATGAACCTCCTATAAAATCCAGCATGTCCCAAAAAACGTCGAACCCCCTTTACTGAAATTGGAGGCGGTAATTTATCGATTATTGACCTCCAACCACTTTTGTGATACTTTGTGACCAAGCACAATTCCTTCCTTGACCATGAAATGATACTTTTCCCAATTTATGACTAAATTGGTCTCGACACACCTTTGAAGAACTTGGCCTAAGTGCTCTAAGTATTCTGCAAATGAGTCGCCCACAACTGAGAAATCATCCATAAATACTTCCATTGAGTCTTCCACCATGTCAGCAAAGATGGATAGCATGCAATGTTGAAACGTGGCCGGGGCATTACATAATCCGAATGGCATTCGTTTGAAAGAGAAAGTACCATATGGACATGTAAAGGTTGTTTTCTCTTGATCCTCCGGAGCAATGGAGATTTGGTTATAGCCCGAGTACCTATCCAAAAAGTAATAACATCCTCTCTCGGATAGTCGGTCAAGCATTTGATTCATAAAGGGCATGGGGAAATGATCATTTTCAGTCCATGAGTTTAACTTTCGATAGTCCATGAAAATTCTCTATCTTGTCACTGGTCGCAAAGATACAAGCTCTCACTTTTCATTAGGGACAACCGTGACTCCTCATTTTTTTGGTACACATTGCACTGGACTGACCCATTTGTTGTTTGCAATCGGGTAGATCAGTCATGCGTCCAACCACTTTATTATCTCCTTTTCCACCACTTCTTTCATTGGTGGGTTTAATCTTCACTGATTCAACACTCGGTTTACAATCACTATCAAGCTGAATTTTATGTGTGCAAATTCCTGGAGGAATCCCCACTATATCAGCGATCGTCCAACCGATGGCTTTTATATACCTTTTCAGAACTTGAAGGAGCAATTTTACTTGCCAATCAGTTAAGTCAGCCGCAATAATCACTGGCAAGATGTTATTTGAGCCTAAGAAAGTGTATTGGAGATGCGAAGGTAATACCTTAAGCTCGAGACTTGGTGGTTCTTTGATTGACGATTTAGCGGGATGGCTTTCTCGATTTTTTAAGTCGATGTTCAATTTAATTGGAGTCTTTGTGAATTCCCCCTTACTTGAAAATACGGCTACCACTTCCTCTTTGCTTTGAACCTCGAACTCTTGTTTGTTATCCCACACAACTTCAAGGGGTTCTTTGCTACACATCAAATGACTCACACTAGCCACAACCTCGTCAATCACATCATCAGCTGAGATTACATGAATGTCACTTAGGTGTTTCATTAATTTGCACATGTCACAGGTGACTTCATCATCATTGACCCGAAATTTCAATTCCCCACTTTCAACATCCACCAGCGCTCTCCCAGTTGCCAAGAATGGTTTTCCCAATATTGTAGGAATTTTGGCATCTATGTCACAGTCGAGTATAAAAAAATTAGCCGAAAAAATGAATATGTCAACCTTAACTAAAATGTCATAAAGTATCCCCACTGGATGTTTGATCGATTTGTCAGCCATCAGGAGTCTCATAGTTGTAGCTTACGGTTCACCCAACCCGAGTTGTTTATAAATAGCATACGACATTAGATTAATACTTGCTCCCAGATCGCATAAGGCTTTTGAAAACTTGAGCAAGCCTATGGTGCACGGGATGGGGAATGCCCAGGATCATCTTTCTTTTCGATTAACTTCTTCGACATAATCACACTACAACTGTGAGAGACTTCGATCGTCTCAAAATCCAAGCTTTTTTTTCTTGTAACTAACTCCTTCATGAATTTGGTGTAACTTGGCATTTCCAACAATGCTTCAACTAGAGGGAGATTAATCGATAAGGTCTTGAATACCGATAGAAACTTCTTGAACCTTTCATCCTCATTCTTTTTCTTCTTGAGGCGTTGAGTAAATGGAAGAGGTATCTTGGGTAAAGGTTGCTTGATGTTTAGGCATGGCTTGTGTTTCTCCACATCAATTTGCGGCTCCCTTATGATGTCTTGTGGGATAGTTCTTTCTTTGGCCCCCATATATTTGCTTGCAGTTGGTAAGTGCACTTCCTCATTTATCATCATATCACCTTTTACTTCTTTTCCACTCTGAGTGACAACGGCCAGCCCTCTATCTTCATCATCCGTCTCCATTTTTCGTTTCAATTGTACTGTAAGTAAACTCAATTGACTTTCAAGGGTTTTGATTGCATCTGCGTGTAAGTTTACTTTATTGTTCAAGGATGAGAAATCGTCTTTCATTCCTTTCAATAAATCGTCCGAGCCTTCAACTTTGTCAAGGATGCGTGAAAGCAAATCATTCACGCGGGGACTATTTGCACTCCCCCTTGGTTTTGGGCTCTCACTTGAGTGAGTGTGATTCTCTTCATATTCATCCTATTTTCTCCAATAATCACTCTGCTCGGGTAAGTCTTGATGACACTTCCTTTACTCAACTTCTTTATAATGGTTCCAACCTTGATTTCCACCTCGCTGCCAATAGCTTGGGTAGAAACCCTCATCACATTTTTTGGAGTTCCAACCTTGATTCTCCCCAGGCTTTGAATAGCTTGGGGATGAACCCTCCTC
The DNA here is from genome assembly GCA_029582725.1 of Solanum chiquidenum. Taxonomy (NCBI): domain Eukaryota; kingdom Viridiplantae; phylum Streptophyta; class Magnoliopsida; order Solanales; family Solanaceae; genus Solanum; species Solanum chiquidenum. Next base: position 21,091 of record JAJOOS010006071.1, on the reverse strand, counting down.
AACTCTGAACACTCCACATGTTCCCTGCATATGCTCCTGTAGGACTTCCATCTGAGTCAATATCTTCTTGATGTTTTCGTCCCTCTCTTTCTCTTTATCTAATTGCTCTTGTGTTAGTCTAAAGTGGAATGGGGAAACGTGATCATATTGTGTATACCACACTTGATTTATTCTAGTCATGTCGTCTAGACGAAATGAAGCTACCTCAAATGTTTGTAACATTATTCCTCATCTTACCACATGATCATCCACTCATTTATTTACCGAATCAAGGATCGGGTAGAAATATTGAAGTAACAAATTGGTTGGTAGCCCATGAGTTGGGCATTTAAGTAAGAGCTTCTTGAATCTCACCCATGTTTCATGGAGTGGTTCCCCTTCCCTTTGCTTGAACGCTTGGATTTCATCTCTAAGCTTCATTATTTTTTATGGAGGAAAAAATCTTGTGTTAAATGCTATGACCAGCTCCTCCCATGATGTGATGGAATTTTTTTGTAACTCGGTTAACCACTTGCTTGCTTCTCCTTTCAAGGACAATGGGAATAACCGCAGCCGAATTGACTCTTGTGATACACCTTTGAATGAAAAAGGGTTGGAAACCTCTATAAAGCTTCTCACATGCTCATGCGTGTCTTCGTGATCTAGCCCTCCATATAGTCCTCTCATTTGGAGAAGGTGAAGAGTTGTTCTAGTGACTTCAAACATAGCATTCCCACCAGTTTGTGGAATGCAAATTGCACCCATTCCACCCGACTGATCCAGATTATAAACACTATTTACGTCGTCTATACCGTCTCGATGACCAGCTTGACTGTCATTGATCTCTTCCTCATGCATGTTCATCTTTCCTGTTGGTAGCACAAGCACGTGAAACAAAACTGAAAATTAAGTAAGTAGAACTACAACTAAGAAGAACAATTTTTTTTTACTAAACTAAGAATTCTCAAATAACACCACTCCCCGGCAGCGGTGCCATTTTGATGTTTGTGTAATCAAGACACAACTTCCAATGCAAGTGTCTACGATCGTACAATAGTAAAGTAACCCAACCAAGGGTTGGGGCCGAGTCCCAAGGGAGTGGGCTTGAGAATTAATAGAAAAATAAAATTTAGTTCTAATTAGTCATAGCTAAAAATATTTTCGAATACAAACATGTTAAATATAAGGGGTGACGCAAGCGTCAATTATCAAAGGGGGTTTGTCACGAGTAAACAAAAACAGCAAAATGCAAAGAGTACTAATCAAGGAGATAGGGTTCTTGGGATGTGATAGGAATACGGGATAAACTAAACTATTGGATACATACTTTTGATAATAAATCCTTTGAATATTTGTGACTAGGCTAGACTATAGTGTGGGTAAATTCTCTCTCGAGTAACTTACGCCGAATCAACTTGGTTTCTCTCGAACACCGAATTACCGCATGAAGAACAGCCTCCACCTTAGCCCACTCACTCTCTCGAGCTGAGTGTGTAGGAGAAGGACTAGGGTTCACTCTCTCGAGATGAACCTCATGTCGACCCAATCCTACCGGCCATCAATTTAGTAGTCTTAGTTTTACAACCTCTCTCTCGAGCAAGCCGAAAACACAAAGGTGAAGTCGTATTTGCAACTAAAATTTCATTAAATTCCACCACAACTACTAAACAAAATCACATCTAAACAACAAATAAATCATCAACAAGCAAGACCCAAAAGATAATCTAACCTATATTCACAAAATCACACCCCAAGAATTGGGATTTTAGCTAGACATATAAAAGAGATAGAAATTTATACCACTATGAGTTTGCATTCAAATGGGTATGAAGATTTAAGTCTCAAAATAAGCCAAGAGTGAAGAATCCACAAGACCCAAGTCCAAGTTCTTGAAGTGGAAACCCTTTGAATCTTCAAGTTTTTCAAAACCCTCTCCAAATTTAGAACTCAAAATTCTAGGTTAAAAATTCTATATTAAAAATCTGATGATAAGCTACAACTCTCAACGAGTATTTATAGTTTTCAAAAATCTGTGCTGCATCGGATCATTCGGTGTCGTTAGTCAAGATCGTCGATCAACTCGGCGATTCGCCCTTTGGTAGGTTTCATCGCCATCTTGATCTATCATTTAGCATCGTCGTGTTTTGGATCATTGGGTGACATAGTACTGCTTCGCGGAACTGCTCGGCGACATGCCGACTGCTCCTTTTCACCTCCGATTTGATCCTTTCTTTCAGGGCTCAGCACACTAGAACAAAAGGCGAGGTAAGACCTTTTGGCGACTCGCCGAATGGGTTCGGCGATTCTCAGATCTTCATTTCTTCGTTCTTTCAGCTGCCTTTGTTCCTTTTTGCTAAGTAGTGTCCATGCTTTCCCTCAAACTCCAAATACCTGAAACTTAAGGGTTTTTCATCAAATATTGAGATAAAATATGCATTTGAGGACACTAATTCTATCAAAATATATCCCTAAATGAGTCCAATTTGTGGACTCATCAATTTTGTGTACTGATACTCACTTGCTCTTTCTTTGTTGAGTACAGGGCACATTTTGACTGCTGCATCGCGACCTCAATTGTGATTTCAACATTTTTTGAATTTAAGGGTTAGCTACTTCTTCCAAGCTATTGTGGATTCTTCTATTTTCTATGGTCTATTTTTCAGACTTAGAATATTTCTGTTCTGGGATTGCAACCCCGCATTCTAGTCTAGATAGATATTTTGATACACGACCTTCAGTTTCTAGGGAATTAGTTCCGTGAATATTTGGGGACAATGATTTTAAATTAGGCAAACTTATTTTGGTATTGAAAACTAATTGTTTTTTATTGTTTAATGAACTATGTCAGTATAAAGTTAGTTCTCCCACCCGGGATTAGTGTAGGTGTCACTTGCGGCGGGTTGATATCGTAACACATATTATTTGTATAAGTGATAAAATTTAGGATTACTTTTAGATACGCCATATCCTATGAACTGTAGTATCTAGTTAAAAGTGTTGAAATCTTGTGAGTATTTTTGTTGTATGGATAAACAAAGGGAGGAATAGTGGGTTCTCTTATTTAATTCCCCTTGAAGATTGCAAGATAATTTGTTGTTGCCCATTTATTAAGATTGGGTATCAATTGTTGATTATGATTCTGTTAATAATGTCAACATTTCTGAATAGCATATTTTTCTTAGTGTCTTGGATAGGAATAACCATGACACTGTGTGATAATTCATTGTTATATATAACCTCATCACGATATTAGCAGACTTTGTTCTTAATCTGACGTCAGAGATAATTTCTTATGTCTGCAGTACGTTCTGTATTATACTTCTTTCCTTTATAAAATCAACTTAGTACGGAGAAATAACATTCTCTAATATATTGACTTGTTTTTAATGTATCAATTTAGGAAATATTTTTTATTCATAAAATTACTCAAGACTAATTGAGATCATATTAGAGAATTGACTAGATCCTTCTTGATATCATAATCAAGTTAGTATGAGTAATGAATCTTGATAGTTCAGCTCTAAAAAAAAGGTCTTTATCATATCATGATGCCTATTAAACTTGTAAAGCAATATGTCTCCCAACACTTTCACCATTCAACTTAAATACCACATTTTTCACCTCCTCATATGTTGCCGGTTCTTCAATATTATTGTTCTATTCTTCATAAATCATATCGGGTATTTGATCCAATAATTCAAAATTATTTAGATCAGGGTTTTTGGTGAACTACTCTTTTGAAGAATTTGACAACCTTTTTAGCCATTTCGGACTATTTCTCCTCCTTTAAATATTTGCATGTAAGAACCTAGTATTTCTATTTCCTTCTTGAAATCACTGTATACCAGTCTTTTTCTTCAAAGAATTATTCCGATAGGTATAAATACTTGTTCAAATCAGTTTGGACTCTATGAAGTCTCTCCTGTTGTCTGGGGATGGTTGTCTCAAATTGAAACTCATGTATCATAATAACACCTTCGGTGCTTTTATTTCTTGGAATATATTTCTAAAAGCGGAATTACTCCATTGAGCCAATGTTGCTTTGATCTTTGGATTAATTACTTAGATGAATCTCTTTTAATAAATAATTATTGCTTATAAATATACTCTTTAATTATTACCATCCATTGCAATATATTGCAATACCATTTATTTTATTAAATTTATCTCTCTTTTTCTCTCTCGCTCTTTCTCCCTTTCTTTCTGTTGCTCTTTCTCCCTTTCTTTCTCTCTCTCTCCACTTTCTTTCCTAAAGTAGTCAATGATTTGTATACTGAATAAAACTTGTATTAATAAATAATTAGACAAGTAATCTAATCGTAATAAATGAAGAGACATAATAAACTGCACAATGAATTTAACTTGAATTAAAAATGTATTACACACATAATAAATTTGAATTAGAAGAGAGTTAAACATGAATGCAAAATAAGCAAATGAAAAAGTATTCTATGATCTGTAAACTGAATAAAACTTGTATCAATATTGAATTAAACAAGTAATCTAATCGTAACAAATCAACCAATAAACTGCAAAATGAACTAAACTTGTATTAGAAGTGTATTACACAAATATTAAAATTAAATTAGAAGAGAGAATTAAGCGTGAATAAAAAAAATATAATTAATGAAAGACCAGATAGTGATCTATAGAGTGAATTAAACTTTTATCATTAATGAATTAAACAAGTAATCCAATAGTAACAAACAACTAATCAACTGCAAAAATGAATTAAATGTGTATTACACAATATGAAAGTTGAATTAGAAGAGAGAATTAAGAATGAATGACAGTGATCTACAGACTGAATTAAACTTGTATTATTCAAAAATAAAACATGTATTATATGTGTCTTGTAAATTATTTTGATTTGTATCACTAAGAAAAAGAGTGATATTTGCAATGTGTATTACAAATGTATTATGCTTATATTTTAAAATATATTATAAGTGTGTTACCTAACTTTTTTTGGTTCATATCACTAAAAAAGGGAGTGAAGTTTGCAACATGTATTATAAATGTATTGGTCATGATTTTATTACAAATTTAATATAATTATGAAACATATCTAATACAACTTTAATACAATCGCGATACATTTCTCTAAACTTCATCTTTTCGAGTTTCAATCTAATATTTCTCCTAAAATCAATTATAAACTTGACCAAACCCTCTTAAAATCGAGATTTAAACTCCAAATAATTTTTTCCATTATTTGTAGGAACAATCTATCTGAACCAATCACAAATTCATCAAACTCAAATAATGAATTCAAAGTTTAAGGCTTTATAATGCCCATCAATGATGAAATCTTGTTGTTGTAATTTTAGAGATTTGAAATTTATGTTTGAGCACATGATTTTGAATAAATTTTTGGTCTTTTTGTTCCTCTTCTCGTCGTGTTTTGGATGAAAATCGTGAAATATGAGCAAAAATTAATTTGAGGATAGTTCTTTAAATGAAAAATCAAAAGAAGAAGAAGAGGAGGAGGAGAAAAGATCATGAGTTTGAGAGAAAATGACACAGAAAGAGGAAAAGTTGTGACATATAGAGATAGATATGGGGCCTTTTTGAAATTATCATACAATTTTTAATTCCAAAAATTGCTAGATTTAGTTAAGAAAAATAATATTGTTACAGATGGTAAATATTTTCTTAATATATCCTATTTATATGATTTACCTTGATCTTTTTTTTATATAGAAATGTGTATAGGAATTGTTTATAAAATTAATCGTCAGGTTTGCCCTCACTATCTAGAAAGTTCTCATTCTTAGTCCAAACTTTAAGAAATATAAAATGTTTCTTAATAACGACATTTTTTTCAAATTATCCTATCAATAATTGGGCATGATCAAATCCAATTTTGATCAATTAAGTAATGTCAGTATAAGAATATCTACTCTGAAGTAGTTGGTTGCCCAAACATCTATCCAACCATTTAAAAATGTAATCCCCATTGTTTTGTCCATTCCACCATGTGAATTTACTTCCTATGATACCTCAAATAAATTCAATTTTTTTTTAAAAAAAAAGCATATAATATAAAGAACGAGTTTCAATCATCCATGTACCAAAACAATAACAAATCCATCTTATAATTATGGTGATCGTCATTGTTAACCACCATTGTTTTCAAGCTTTTCCAACAAAACTCATCTATTTTCATGTTTTTCAACCATTATGAATTTATCGCTTCAAGTAAAGTAAAACAAACTCAATTTAAATCCAAAATCAATTGATGAAAAATATATAGTAATCTCAAACTCCAAATAAGAGGAGAAGCAACATGTTTGAAGTTACCTAATATTAGATATCATTTAAAAATAAATAAATAAATAAATAAGTGAATACAGGTTAAACAAAGGCGACCAAGTTGGGTGCCTCCCAAAACATTTACCTAAATGTAACCTAAAGTCATGAATATTGTGATGGTAAAGATTCTTAAACCATGTGATGAAGTGCCTATAAAGATATGACACCTACACCAAACTCAATCCTAAAAGTTAGTTTATAAGGGGAAGATTGCTCAAATCCGTGTAAGCAAACCATCAGTCCATTCCCAACTAATGTGGGACTTTGAACCACTCTAACACCACCACCCCTCTTCACACCCAGATCCAACTGGAGTGTGAACCAGGGCATTAAAGTGGGTCGAAATCTCACATTAGTTGAAAAATGAGTTGGTGGTCTGCTTATATGAATTTGTACAATCATCCCCTCATGAGCTAGCTTTTAAAGTTAAGTTAGATCAATGTATCATGTATCATATCTTTACATTATATCAAAATCAGGTTAATCCCCATTTGAGCTCCCGATCTACACTTCAATTGGACATAGATGTGAAGGAGGTGTTAGAGTAGGTCAAAGTCCTACATTAATTTGAGAATCAACTAGCGGTCTACTTATATGAACTTAGACAATCATCTTCTCATAAGCTAGTTTTTAGGGTTAGAATTAAACCCAAGTGTCATATTTTTATGGTATGAAGGTGAAAAGAGAGGAGTTTGAATAAAACGACGAAAGGAAGAATAGGCCAGGAAACAGATAATTAAATTAATATAACAGTGTAACCGAAAGAGTATTGGCACACAGAAGTCTTTTTTGCTTTTTTTTTTCTTCAGATAAACTCGATATGCTAAGAAGATTAATTATTTCGAAGTCATATGATATGTAAAATTTACAGATATCTGTGAAATCTTCCTTGCAGTTGTTAACTTTTCTGCTCATTAAGTCACTCTACTACTCTCCCCTGCCTTGGTTTCCACAAGTACTTGTTTCTCCGCGGGTGCGCTTCTGCAGATGCTCCAAGCTAGCCTCTCGCTGCATTGAAGATGTTCTGTCAATCGTGTTGGCCTCAATTGCTTCTGTTGCGGAGTTCTGATGTACATTTCCTATAGGAGGGATATCTAACATACCGTTTTGCATTCTAGAATCATGGTTGGGCATATGACCATTTTCAGGCGCTGGATAGTAGTGACGTTTCAGGTCATCATGTTCAGGAACAGCAGCGTCTGCTGATGAGTCGAAAGGACTACCAGTGAAAGATGGCATCATTATTGTCGATATCTCAGACATAGCTTGGAATAGAGGATTCAACCCAGTAACTCTTTTAACAGTTTCTTCAGCCATCTTCACCTGCACATCAGTACATGAAGGAATATTTTATGGGTTTCTAACCACAAGACTTCAACAATGAGGAAAGAGTGGAACAGAAGGATGATAGCACAAATAACTAAAATTCTTTCTCCCCAAGTAAAATCGAAACATATGAGATCTATCTACAACAGGTTCTCTTATTTAGTAGCAGGAAAAGAGAAACTAACAGAGGGATGGAGGATTCTTCTGAGCCACTTTTCTTCTATATTAGGTTTCCTAAAGTAGGTTAAGCTTGTGTCCAGGTATAATTTAAATACAGCCAGGTAGACTTTGATTAAGAAGCACATTGGCCATTTCAGCATCTAAAATCATGGAATGACATACACAGAGGAGTAGCAAAAATATAACAGGAATTTTGAATTCGTTTAACTTCTGATCAATTGATAAAATTAACCATACCATGAAGACATCCTTGTCTACTATATTAACCTCACTTTTCTCCCACAAAAACAAAAAGAATTTTGTTGAACCTGCTTTCTCCAAACACTAGAAGTAGCCTTACCTTTGCTCTCAATGTCTCAACATCTGCTTTCAATACTCTATTGTCAACTGCTGCTTCATTGTATTTCTGGCTTATGTCAGTCAAGCGTTTCAATAAAGAGGAGTTTTCTACTCTTACTTGAGAGACCTACCATGAACAATTTTTCATTAAACAAATAGTTGAAAGTATATATTAACTGAAATCATGACCAAGAAACATACCTGCGTCTCTAGTTCTGTCAGATGGGCCTGTTTTCTTCTTCTCGAGCGTCTAGCTGATTCTCTATTGGATAGCATTCTGTCAATGAGTTGGTACAAAATATTAGGATAATAACCAGTTATACTCGCCAAAAATGCAACATACCAACAATAAGCTTAATCTCTTGGATGCCCAATGAATTTGTTACCATCGACATGATTTTAGTTATAAAATTATTACTAAACAAAATAAAGTCCAATCAACTTATATTCACAAGTCCACCTCTAACCATATCATATTCTGAGGACTTCAAATATTCATTCTGCCTAAAACAGACTAGTAATCTTGTCATAAATGACACCTTCATCATCGAAGCTCTTTCCTTCAGAAGCAAATCAGAAAGATCTATTTGTCCAAGAGGCACCAGCAATTGGTAGTTTGATTCTGTTTTCTCTGAGATGGATAGAACCAGTCCTTCAATCCAAAAACATCCTCATTGAACTTTGAGCTTTTAGGCCTTTGGCAAGGCCAAAGTATCTCTGTATCCCTTTAACTCAAAAGTCTTCCACTTGAACTGTAGACTCAGGTACTTATGGACCCGGTGCAAGGCATTTCTATACAATAACTGAGGATGCAACGATAAGGACAATTTACCAATCAGAAAAATAGTGAAAGACAATGTGACAATGTTACCACATCATCTGAGTATGCAAATGACAAGAACAACTTGCCTAGCAGAAAAATGTAAAGGTAAATGTAACAACACCGCGATATCTTACCTTCATCTCATTCACTATATAAAGCAATTCCCTGGTAATAACATGTCTTGAATTGAAGTTATTGCAAGTGTATCATAGATAATTTATTTTCACACAGTAACATCATGCTCTTCAATGCTTCATAAATTAACTATTTATTTTAACAGATAAATAATGATTATATTGATAGAGAAAATATCTAGCACTAAGTTGGTGCTAGCGCTTACAAAATAGGACTCCTACAGAACAAAAAGAAGGATTCTTACAATACAAGTTCCTATACACAACTTCAACAACTCTAGTCTCCAACAATTTATATTTTGGAGATGGTAAAATTATTGGTAACTAAATTTATTAATTAGAAAGCTCAAAGCATATTGGCATTAACCAAAATATATAAATCACTTGTTAGGTATGGAAAGAAATCAGCCAAGAGGAGAAAATCAAAAGATTTTGGATAATTCTGATTACTCATAGTGCTATAGTAAGACAAAGTCACCTAATGTACTAGACAATATTATAAATTTATACATATATAGTGTATCACATTTAATATATAGAAAGTTAGGAAAATAAGTCAAATCTCCAAATCAAGAGGTTGAGGTCTGACCTCAATCGCAGAATATGCGTCAAGACACATTATAACTACACATTGCATGGGTCGATACGCATTATGCCTACTAGAGAATATAATCTCATTCGTTCCCCTAACTTGCTTTTATCAGTGTCAGGCCAATTAGAGACTGTAGAGTGCTCTCATCGTTGGTGTTCTTTCCGATCTCTAGGCATTTCACTGCTCCACCAGGAAGTCCCTCTACTCCTAGTACTCCAGCTTGGTAGTTTCCACCACCTGTTAGGGGTTGAGCACCGAGGTTTGCCAGTGAACTTAAATTCCACTTGTAGATGCTTCAACACTCAATCATTCCAAATAACGGTTACATGTATTACCATAACTACTGGCACAGAGTTAGCCAATGCTTATTTCTAGATACCGTCATTGCTTCTTCTCCGGGAAAAGAAGTTCACGGCCCTTGGGCCCTCTACCTTCACACGACATTGCTCAGTAAGTAAGGCTTTTGCCCATTGCAGAAAACTCCTCAATGTTGCCTCCCGTAGGAGTCTGGGATGTCCGAACTAATGAGCGCCTAAAGCAGCATCGAGTGATCCCCCTCTCTGCCACTGATACCCTAGGAATTACATATTGTGCCAACTTTCTTCACTGCCCCACCCTACAACCAGATATTTTTCTTGGCACTAGTTGAATTACTTGAAACCCTGAGAAAGAATTTGATCATCTCTCGCTTTACTTTACTAGTAAAGCAAAGATTTCTCTCCAATATAAAACATTAAAAGAATTTTCTTCATGTATCTATCTATCTATACTACCTTAAAGCATGAACTCTCTCTAACTTGAATGTTAAATTATTATTATACCCCCAACTAAAAACACTCAATTTAGTATATCTTCTATTTTATTTTTATTTATTTATTTATATAATATAAAAAACAGACAACCTCTTCACATTGAAGGATTGTGACTATTCTGATAAGTTGTGACTTTTTCCGAAGGGTTGTGACTTTTTCGATAATTTGTGACTTTTCCAAAGAGTGGTCACTTTTCTATCTATCTATCTATCTATACTACCTTAAAAGCATGAACTCTCTAACTTGAATGTTAAATTATTATTATACCCCCAACTAAAAACACTCAATTTAGTATATCTTCTATTTTATTTTTATTTATTTATTTATATATATAATATTAAAAACAAACAACCTCTTCACATTGAAGGATTGTGACTATTCTAACAAGTTGTGACTTTTTCGAAGGGTTGTGACTTTTTCGATAAGTTGTGACTTTTCCAAAGAGTAGTCACTTTTCTAAAGGATTGTGACTTTTCTGAAAGATTGCGACTTTTTTAATAAGGCACAATAAGCATACTAGCATTTGATGGTTATAAATAGAGGGATTTCCTTTAATTTTTAAACTACAAATTTTCTAAGTTTTTTACGCTTCTTCTTCCTAGAAATCCTCAAGCGTGATTTATAGTCATTGTCTCTAAGCACACTAGGCTGCAAGCATGGTTACAAAGATTAGCATTGAGAAGATGATGAGTTGTTATTTAATTTCATGTATTCAAAGTTGTTACGTTTTTCTCTCTCCAATTTTCGATATGTTTTTCAAGAAAATGCTAATAATTTCTTTTCCAAATTGTAATGTTTACATAATTTATGGACTAGTTATAACATTAGCACTTTTATTTGCAAATTCTTTTGTTTAATCATAGCTTAAAAATATGAAGGAAAAAAACATTTGTTCTTTATTACTTTCTATCCTTAAAATATTTTGAATTATTCGTGGGTTCACTCAAATGTGGTTTCTACTTAATCATTATTCTGATCCAATGATATTAAGAGAAGGTACTAAAAGCAAGTTTTCTCCTCCCCAAATTCAGATTTCATTTCTAGAAAATAAAAGGTATTCATAATTTGAAAACAATTTTCGAAAGTTAGTGCTTTAGCGATGAATAATAAATATCAGTCCAATAAGCAAATCATTCATTAATTTGTGTATTTTCCTCTAAAGATTTTCATCACATGCATACTTCAATATTATATCATTTGAGATACACATGCAATGCACGTGTTCGAAAACTAGTAAATACAATATATCAAGTATACACATTGTTAAATATTTTATACAAAAGTGAAGCACCAAAAGGATTTTCCTAATTTGTTATATTTACCTAGGTAGTACGGAAGTACTAATTAGAAAGTTGGATATAGTTGTTCCATTAAAATCTAATATCTAATTATTAGAGACTATTAACTGGTAGAATATTAGAAAAAAAGAGTAGGCTACGACCAAGAGAAAATCTAAAACGAAGTTGCAAACTGTATTACCTCCTCACACGTTTCACATCAGTTGGATCCGTTGATTGAGTTGTTTCTGCTTCTCCTTCAGCTTCATCATCATCTGATTGCTCTCCGGATGAACCGCTTGTTGTGGACCTTACCTGGATACCAGTTTTCTTCTGCACTGCAGGCAAGGGAGGTATTCCAATTGGCTCACCAGCATCCTTATCTTGAATTTTTGCCAATTCTTGCCCAGATCCTGCCAAAAAAGAAAAGGAAACTGAAGAATGACATACAACCTCGTTCAACATAAATCAAACAGTTACATGTATCGGCTCTTTCCCTGGAATTAAATGTATATCTATGTTCATTAATCATCTTATTTATTTTCTGCGCTTGTGCTTTGGTGCTGATGAGATCCGTGTATCCTTAGATAAAGAACCCTTGAATTGGACTTCTGGTCCTTATAATTATTGCAAAGTTCAAATTTTGTTTTTGTTATATTTAATTAAGTATATTTGAATTTTAATTTTAATTATATTGCTATGTGCTTTTGGTTCCTCCCTCCGCTGTTGGACTTCACAGATCTATCAGGTTCTTATTGGATGAACCATAATTTGAGGAAAATATAACATTTGGCTCATTTTCCGTTATATTTGGAGGAAAATAAGTTTTATTTTAACAACTTTATATGTACAATATAAGAATATAACACTCACTCAACAATCACATAACATATGATAGTTAAGTGAATCTATTAATAGAGGGATCAAAGGTGCATGTTTCAATTAGTTGAACTTAATTATGCCAACCAAAATAAGTGAGTACCAAAAATGGGACCCCAAAGGCACAATATTTCCTAAGAACTAGGTCATATGAACTCATAAGTAGTTAAGCACAAAGCGGAACAGAAAACAACCTCATTAGCTAGGAGCCAAGTGAAACGTTCCACTTTGTGTGGCACTTTGGCTTCCAAATGTGCTTCCAAGACCACTTAATAATTTGAGCTCTAGTTTGGTTTGTCAGCTAGCATCCCTCTTTCACTTCATATATGCATTTGCTATGTCCATTCTACCATAAACAATTCTCTCCTCACTCTATTCCTAGAAAATTCTCCAAAAACTTGTACAATTTAGTAACTCTGGGAATTTCCCAATCATTTAAATGTCTTTCCAGGACCAAATCCCAGCTTTGTTCTGTCCACATTTCAGCAGCTGTTTTGAGTTGATGTTGAGCCAAAGGAAAGATGTCAGGACATAAGCCTTGTAAACTATCAAGACCTATCCATTTATCTAACCAAAACAGAGTCATGTGTTGCAATTGTGTACCTTGATAGTAGATTGTGACTTTTAAGGAATGGCAATCCAGAAGTCCAGAAGAGCCTAATGTATCTCCAAAGACTTACACCCTAAGGGGTAGTGACTTCTTTAGTTACCCAATTGTCCAGCTCCTCATACTTGTTTTTTATGACATTTCTACTATATTAGAAGCATGGGTAAAGCTGTTGGTATCAACATGTCTGTTCTTAGTCATTAAAATTTTAGTGAAGGACAATTTTGACTTTTCACTTAAACTCTCTGTATATGTGTTTTCCATCTAAGGTAATTGAAAAGTCAGCTAAGGTACCACTTTTCCATTTTTCTTATTCTTATATCTAAAAAAATCTTCCACCACTTGTTCTTGTTCCATAGCCAAAGATACTGCCAACCACTGACCGCCGACTGCCGATTGCCGACCATCGACAATTCTAGGTTTCTTTTACTTTCTCAGCTTGGCTATTTCTCTTCTCAATTTTCCTTTATCTTTGATTTAATTTGATTTGCAGGAATTAGTTAGTTCTTCTTGTGGAGCTCAATTTTGAAATCTCCCCCAGAGAAGAAGCCTAGGGCTAAAAATAAGCTCCTAAAGGACTCACGTTGTTGTTGTCTTCTTCTCAGATTGCTCTACTCGGGTTTTTATTTCGCCTTTCTGGTTAGTTGTTTCTTCCAATTATTGGAGCTTAAGTTGTTTTGGTAGTAAATATTGTAGATCATGAATATTGGTAGTTTTGATTTAGATAACACCTTCAAATATTCTTCAACTTTTGGAGCCTAAGTTGTTCCCTTTAGCTGATATTATGGTCCACAGAAATTCGTACTTTTAACGTATTAGTTACGTTAAATTTCTTTCTTTAGGATAACGAAATATAGTTGTGCTTGCACCAAGTCCTTCAATTTTCTTTAGCTCTGAACAATTATTATATTTTTCTAGATTTTGTTCATCAAATACCTACATTGATGGACATTGGTGGAGCTAGGATTTTTAACAAGGGGGTTCAAAATCTAAAGAAGTAAACCCACGAACTAATCGAAGGGGATTCGATATCTACTATATTTACATAAAAAATAATTTTAGCCATGTATAAATAGTAATACATTCTGCCGAAGGGGGTTCAGATGAACCCCTGACAGTATGCTGGCCACCCCTGCTGATGGAGATGGAGTCTTGTACTAATATTAGGAACTTCTATACAACATACAATATATTCCAATTATGAAGTACATATAACAAAAAACATAGTACACATAACATATGGAACTCTAATTGTTGCAATTACACATAATCACAAATACCTAAAACTTAGTATCTCTACACTAATAGCTTGAACTAAATAAACTATAGTATATACTTCTAGAAACAACATAGGCCTTGTCATCCTTGCTAAAACCTTTGCAGATCATATAAAGGATAAAAGGGAAAGAAATGAACACTATATAAGAACTGCTTTGCCCAAAATTCATATTGTTGCAACAAAATATAACAAGATGAGGTAATTACATGTACCATTCTTTCGCACAAGTGTCATACCCCAACAAATGAAAGTTAATTGTGGTTGAAGGGGTAAATGATTTCGTAATTTCTCGCCCCTGCTAGCTAACATAAAAAGAGATTCTAGACATTGTTTAATAGATATCCATATTAACTTGTTGTGACCTTAGCTCATAGAAATGTCTTAGTTACTTACTATTCAGCTTTGTTGGTAAAATTGTGAATTTCTTACTAAAAGAAATTTACAATGCTTACACTCCATTTCTCCAAGCTTCCTTGACTGTATATTAACTTAGCAGCATAAAGAATTATCTCAAATCTAGATTATTTTCATCTGTTTATGTTAATAATTACTTCACATGTTTCAGTTGTGCACCCTCTTTACTTAATTAAATGATAGGTAATTTGTGTACTTCTATTCGATTGTTTAAGTTACTGCCACATTACTCAAATTCTCACATTTGATTTCCCAAAAAGTTTTTGCAGCAACGTAAACCTCATCTTGCTATCTTTTTGCCCATGCACTGCCTTCTATGAAAAGCTGGACAAAAAGATCCATGCCACCCAATGCTTTAACAAGGTACGTCACAATCAACCATACTTCATTCTTACTATGCTGCCTATCTACAACTTAAAAACACTTCTCCTTTCAACTGCAGGATATTTTATCAACTACAGCGTCACACCAAGATGACTACCGCTGCCATCTATTTTGCCACTTTTGTACAAATATGTAAATACATAATACCATTCTGTAAATGTGCATAAGCAGTGCAATGTGCAAGCAACATATGTGTATATATTGCTAATCTTTTACCAATTGTTAACCTAGCAATATTTGTGATAGTTATCGCCTAATATATAGTGGGTCCGGCGCGCATGGGCAACCATGTCTAGTTACACCATAAAGCTTGAGCCTCTTGTGGGTATCTCCATAGCCATTTCACCTTAAGAGCTTTGCTTTGCTTTGGTTCTTAAGGTTCTTGATGCATAATGCACCTTGACTTTTACTTTTGACAATTTTCTTTCATTTGAGCAGGTGGTAGCCTTTCTTCTCTTTGTTGCCTTGCCACAAAAAATTTCTCCTCATTTTATCCAACCTTAAACCACCATCTGAGGTATATGGAATAGGGACAACATGTAAGTTGGTATATGTGCCTCAGAACATTTTCTCTCTCTCTTTCTATCAACCGTCTATGTGGTACTTTTCCCTATTCACAACAGGCACTATAGTTAAAAAGTGGGTTTTTCAAATTTCCTTTGAGATGTGCAGACGCACACTTGGGAAAACCGCACATCACCTATTTCCCTTAAATTGGTTTATTTTCTTATTTTGGCCTTTGTTTCGGCTTGGAGTCTTTCCTAAATGGGGCCTAATGTGGTATTTACTATATATGGCCATTTACTAGTAAGTTAGTTACATTATGGCTGAATTTAGACTTGGGAGATCTAAAAAACTTCTGTGTATCTTGAAGAACTTCTTAGATTACCATTAAAATAGTGTCAATCCTTTGAATCTTTTAATCTATGGGTTTTAGCTGGTATTTAATGGAGGTGATAAGTTTCATACACTAACATCTGCCTTAGTTAACCAAGACAGGGTTATTGATCATCTCGATTTCTCTTCCACCCATTCCATTTTTTTTCTCTTCTACTATTGTTTGAGGTTCTCTTTATTTATTGTAATTGTGTGTAACCCGGCTGTTATACCTTTGGAACAACCAAATCTACATCAAACAAGTTTAAAACCATACCGCAGATTATTTATACTTGTTGGAGTGCAAGAAAAATGATAAGGAGATTCTGGAAAGTTGCCCAAAAGTGCCATCTGTTACACAAGTTAAAACACCTTCCTCCGCAAGTCATCTTGTGTTAAGCACGCTTCTCGGTAGCACTACGTAGTACGAGTGACCATGAATCTTCCATCATTTCTTGCTTGCTTATCTAGTTCAGCAATAATTTTCCATAGACCACTTATAGATCATTGAGTCACTCTTCATATTTCCACGTGAAAATTCATCCTAAATTGCAGGGTCTACTTTTGTCCCTGAACTATGCAGTTATATCTTCATTGGTCACACCAATGCAGAAATTTCCCTGCCAAAACCTGATAGTTCTTCCATTCCTCACTTTTTCCACTTAATTAGGTTATGAAACACATCCCTGCAATTGTTGAGCGTCACCATAAGAAGCAGTAATGTATTTTGTGCTCCATTGACCTTCCATCTCATATATTGTCCATATTAGCTGCTCAATTATCTTTCTTAACCAGAAATGAACCTCCCATTTGAGTGGAAGACTTCCATTCAATAGTTTCAGAATTTTTACCCCTAAAACTCCATTCTGCTTCTGACTACCAGTTCCCTAGATGATATTGCTCTATTCGACATTGTCATCTCAGATGGAAGCCTCTTCTTAGTTGTTTTTTAAAAAAAAAAAAAAACTGGAAGCCTTTTCTCAGTTTGTTTAATTGCTTTCAAAACTTGTAGGCATTTGTATCATACCACAGTCCTCTCTACAGGAAGAAGAAAGTCTCTAGTGTGCCATTTATTTGGAATATATTGTTATGCTGATGCAAGTCTTGATCCATGTTAATCATACTTCCTCAAACCCTAATCTTTATTGAGAATGGGCCTCAAACCCCGTAGTTTTCATTGTATTCCGTAGGAAATACCAACTTACATGGTCATAATCTCTCTCCCGGTTCAGTTTGCAAATCATTCCTTCTCTTCCCTTTCAACCTGCATCAATCCAAGCACCCATTTGCAACTAAAAATTTATTATTTGTTTTCTGGCATGAAGACATTTTGTGTAACTGTTATTACCCTCCCCATCGCTTTCTTGTATCTTTCATGTAGAACTTCTCCAAGATAGTGTACCAGCTACATACAAGGTTAACACGTCTAAAATCCTTGCAAACATTTGGATATTTTCTTGACAATGAGTGCATTCAGACTTTTTCTAGAAAAGCCTTCCAAAAATAAGTGTTTGAATGTGGCCATCATATCTTGCTTCAAACTAATTTAGCACCTCTAGACAAAGGATACATTTTAACCTCTTGCATTAGTTTTATCGCCAATTATACCTCCTCTAGGTCAAACCTCTATAACCATTCACTATCTTTTGTAGAGACGATACTATTTTCTCGAAACATCCATAGAATTTTCAGGATCTTCAGAGATTTACAACCTATCGATGTTGTTGCATCTTTGATTTCTCTTGTCGCTTCGCGGAAGATTCGGCATTTACATCCCTCTTTCTTGGCCATAAACATTTTTACCTCTGTATCCTATCTCCTAGTATCTTCTAGTTTTCGATCTCCTCAAGAAAATTGACTTATCTTCAATTCTCAAAACATTAATGTTCGTTCTTTAATATTATACTGACATCCCACAATTTATTTGCCAAAATTACATCATGCTTGTCCTCAACATTGTAGGAGCTCCACCAATCTTTTAGTTGGACCACAAAATCTTCAACATTCAACCATAAATTTTCCAATGTAAACCATGAATTTATCTTCATCTATCCAACCTACAACAATAGAGGGTCATTACAAGACTTCGGAAAGCTCCCTTAGCTTTAGCTATTTGAAAGAGTTGTCCCATTCTGTTGC
Source organism: Solanum chiquidenum (assembly GCA_029582725.1). Classification (NCBI taxonomy): domain Eukaryota; kingdom Viridiplantae; phylum Streptophyta; class Magnoliopsida; order Solanales; family Solanaceae; genus Solanum; species Solanum chiquidenum. Next base: position 2,736 of record JAJOOS010006071.1, on the reverse strand, counting down.
AACCAGAAGTTGGTCAAATCTAAAATCAGATTGGTCCAATGTTTCTCTGAACCAAGTGAAGTTACCTCCATGGTAGATTTAACAATTCCATAATGTTGGGTCTATCATATTCTTGAATTTCAAGGTTCTCTGGTGATGTGAAGTAGATACGAAACCTGAGAATGTTAACTTGCAGAAAAGAACAAGGCAGTGGCATGGCCATGCCCATGATGTAATACAAAAAAAAATTGTCCCATCCATGGAACTGCTGAAGTTATTCGTGTTTGCAGAAAAGAACGTGTTCATATGACTCATATGCAAGCAACAGTAACTATAACTAGCTATTAAAACCAAAACACTCATATCAAACAGCAAAAAACTATCTTACAAACATTTTGTAGCTCTTTGGACATCCACCATGTATTTTTAGTGATATATGGTTTACTACTAAATATCTATAAACTGCATTGTGTGAGACATAACACCAACACTAGAAACATTATGCGTAGTATAGTGAAAAGCACACAGTGACACCAGCATCTGAAAACCAAACTGATTCATAAATGAAAAGAAAAAACCAAGTATATTTGGTTTAACTGGTAAGACTAACCTTTTGGAGGAAGCTGAGATCCAGAGAGTGATGCATTAGCTGCCAGTGATCCTTTTTCGGGTGGCAAAGAAGCCGAATCTTGAGATTTTACACAGCTTGCCTAGGGATTAAATTGGAATTGATTAAATCCTAAATCTGGACAAAACCCAAAAAGGAAGAAAAGAAAAAGAAAGGAATTCCCTTGCAGTTTCCAAATCACTTAGGGATTGCGTCCAATTATTCAATTTAATTAAAAGAAAAAGGAGTTCTCTGGCTTGCAGGTTTCCAAAATCACCGCAAATTGAAAGGAAGAGAACCTATCCAATTAAAATCAATAAGAAATATAACATACACGATTCAAAGCGAAGGCGGCACATGCCAAATCCAGGCGTCTTTTGAGGAAAGCCTGATGTTCATCGGAATCAATCGGAGGTTCAGAGCCAAACGATGACATAGGCTTCGATTGATCAGGAATTAAATTATGATTAAGCTTGATCTGCTGTGAAGAAGACGAGGAAGTAGTGTCAGCTGCTTCAGCCTCCTGAAGGAAACGCTGAAAAGCCCACTCCGACGAGCTCCTGTTCATCATTTTAGAGGACAAAGTGGCGGAAGAAGAATCCAAGTCATGAGATAACCTCATCGGTGGCGGCGATGACCATAATTGATCGGCAATCTCATCCACCGAAAACACAGTATCCATTCTCTCTCTCCCTTGGTTAGAGAGAGATGAGACTTTGAGACAAAGAGTTGTGGAATTGCTAAATCTGAGTTGTGATTCTCATACGTCTTATGCTGCATCCCAAAGAAATAACTATGGGACACATTTTCAATTTCGAAAATGGTCATTTTTTTTACCCTTTATTAGAAATATAACTCATATTTGTCCTTTGTCTTTAACCTTTTATTTAAGATTCCAAAAATGGTCTAAATTGTTTCTAAACTATGTGAAACTAACTACTTATATCCTCCGTTATATTTTAGGATAAAAAAATACTCTCGTTGTTATTTCAAGAGACAACAAATACTCATAAGAGCTAACAATCCAATTTTTTAATAGGGTTAACTCATCGGTGGCCCCCTAAACTTGGCACAATCTTTCACTTAGACACTTCAACTCAAAGATTTTCATTTTAAACACCTAACGTAGGGTCCTCATGTGTCACTTTAACACTTTTTGCATAGCTGGGAGTGTTGCGTGATTTTCACTCATGTAAACATCTTATCATCATATCTCATAGGTGTTCATAAGTGAGAATAATCCTTTCACTTTAGAAACACTTAGCAAGTGAGTAAACCTTTCACTTTACACTACACTATAATCATGAGAACTACCTTTCATTCATATAGCAATCATACCATAACATACATGCATACTTCATAGCTAATTCAAGTGTAGAGGGTTAAGGATGAGGAAACTAGGTCATCAATACCACAACAACACATTAGGTATAGCATCATTACAATCTAAGTAATTCACCTTTTAAAGTAGTCATTAATATTTACATTACCATTTAAGGTCATATAGAATACTTTAGGGGAATACCCCTCATATAGTCATAAAAGCTCAAGAGTTCATAGATGAGAAAACCTTTCATCAAGAACCTCCATCATGTGAGAATGACCTTTCACATTATCATACCATGCATAACATAGACTAGTTTAGAGTACAATTGAGCAAACCTTTCAAGAGACTCACATTCATTACATTAGCAATAGCTTCATTCATTCATGTGTGTGTGTACATGTGTGAGAAAGCCTTTCACATAAAACACCTTTACTCATAGCATGTTCATATTGTGTTAACAAGAATTACCTTCAATTCAACATAACAACAATAATACCAACATCTCACAACATTCATACTTGCATTGCATATCATCATAACATGCTCAATTACCAACTAGGTATTATAGGGAAGAGGGAAACATCATCCAACTTCATCATACATGAATTAAGCAAGTACATTCAACAATACATAAAGAATCACATTGATATCATCTCCTCATAACCTTGAAGGCCCCATTCAAGACTTAACCCTAATTCCATAGTAATCATACATAATTTAGGGTAATATCATCATACAAACATGAATTACATAGCATCACATTCAATTCATAACCTTCAATCACTATTCAACACAACTAGGGTTAGAATTGGAGAAAGAAGGG
>JAJOOS010006070.1:0-85690 GCA_029582725.1 Solanum chiquidenum | reverse complement strand
TTTTGAATCAAACAAAGTAAGTAGTAGGGGCGTTCAGCCACTTGACTGTAAGGAGAGGGGCTTCATAGCAACTTTCATTCTAAAGGAAAGCGAAGAACTAACCTTTAGTTTCTCACGAAACAGTGAAAATGACTTTGCTCACTAACCTGTGTGCAAAATCATTTTCTCTTGCAAACATAACTCTTGTTTCAAATCACTTCATTCAACCAACAGTTCTACACAATTGTCAACATTTAATTTTTAAAAACTTCGCCAAGAGCACTATCCTATTCATATATTTCTCCTCCTGCAATTATGTTTGTACAGATTTGTATACTGAAAAAAGACAATCTAAGGTAAAGCACAACACGTAAGTCAAAACCTAATATTTGGTATAGAAGCTGTATACTACTTCAACTGATGCCTGCACGCACACTGAACATAACAAAGCGAATAAGTTATATACCTGAGTAGCAAAATCTTCAAGGATACCTTCTTTACTGATACCGTGCTCGAGACATAGCTGTTTCCAGAACTCCATTCCAATCTGGTTCCCGCATTGTCCCACTTGCAATGTGATAATTTCTCTCGGCATTTTCCTTCTACTTTTTTACTCGTTGGTTCCTTCAGGCTTAGCAGTATCAGGAGTAGACTGCAGAAGTTATGGATCTGCGAGAGGGAGAGAAAGAGCAATCGGAATTAGCTTCTACTTTGGCTTTTTGGCCGCTTTTTGAGGGGCGTAGCCAGTACGGGGGTTTCGAAAAAGAAAAGAGGGAAAAAAGTGAGGCTTACGAAATTATGTCATTCTCTTGAGTGTGTTAGAATGGTGGGGCTAAATCTGCCGGCTTAATTATAAAACTTTAGTCATTTAGGACTCTTATAAAAGAAACGTTTGGTGCGAGATACAAAGTAGAGTATAATAATTTGAGGATAAATGATAGGATTATTTTATTCTATATTTGGTTTGAGGTATTAGATAGTCATAAAATTATTTATCCATCATTTATATCATAGTGATGAATAAGTCATCTCATATACATATTGAGATAACTTATCTTAGGATAGTTAATCCCAAAATAATTTATTCCCGTTTGTTTCAAATTTACCCTCCTTGTTACCCTGCATGGGCGGAGCCAATTGGATTGAAGAGGTTTCATCCGGATCCTTTTATATTTTATGTTTGACACGTGTTGTATTTTTATGTATTGTGTTTTAAAATTTTAGTCGTGACTTATATTAGAAAACATATTTAAGAGATCCAACATTAGTATTTTTCATTGGTTATAACTTTTACTCTAATCCATCTTGCAAATATAATTATTTGGTTGTATTATGCTATTGATCACAACTTAATAGCCAAATTTGAAATAAAAAAATTGAATCAAATCAAAGTATTTTAGTTTGGATTGAGTTGGATTTTTTTTAAAATAGCGAAAAACAAATGGAACACGTAGACAATAATAGTGTAAGTCATTGTATTTCATGAGATTCATCACCAACATCACATTATGTTTTTTGTCTCTTCGAGATTTCCGGTCATTTTTAATTCATTACAAAATATCTTCTTCTTAATTGAATTTGATGATCATGCGTTTTACATCGACTCTCACTCTTCTTATCCATGAAATTACTCATCCAACCACAACATTTCATGTATTCTAGCAAAAAGTCTATGATTGTCATCAACCAATGGTCATTAATATCGTATTTTTCTATTTTTATCCATTTATCAAACAACTAACTATAAATGTCTTTCACAAAATCTGTCTGCACCATCAAATAGGGGACTCAAAAGAATATTTCAAACCGATTGAATCTAACCAAATTGAACCGATTTATATTATTTTTTCAATAATACCGTAGACTTTTGTTTAAGTGTATAACTGTTCCAAACAATTGGGAAGATCTTTTAAATTTATGAAAAAAAATCAAAAAAAAATTGAACTGAACCAAATAACCTTACATGTATGTAAATATATTTTATATATTAATAGTAGGTTAAATTTAATATATAAATGTATTTTATAACATTTTTAAATATAAATATAACCTAGGTCCTATGCCTCTGGTGACAAGACGACTTAGTCTTTGCTCTTTAATTAGCATTTACTTAATTAGGTTTAAGATTAAAAGATATCGTAATAGATATTCTATCAAACAATACAACAAAACCTATGCAGACACTCCTATTAAATGTTTAAGATCAAACAATATGGCAACGAGGTTTTACATTCTCGTCATCTTGGTGAAGAATTAAAGTGTCACATATTTGCGAATGAAATATTTTAATAGCAATATATTTTGAGATGATATTTTAAAAGTAAAAAACCCAAAAATTAACCAAACTGTATCGATACTGAAGAGAAACCGATATGATTGGGTGGTTTTAAAAAATCTAATTTTAGTTATATGTTATAAAATACCCAAAAAATTTGAGATGATTTAATTTAAAAAAAATTAACCAATCGAACCGTACCATTGACACCCTACCTCAAATAAATTGCAAAGATGTATACTACGGTCCTCAATTTGCGAAGAAAGTACAGGAAAGAAGAATCAAAAGGTTATAGAGAATTGTATTCATAATCTTAATTAACTAAATCACTTATTTATATTTATTATTTTATGATTACAATTACTTTTTCATACTTTAGAAAAAAATGTTGCAAGAACTTCCATCACAAGGTTTTACCATATTACATTGTTCATCCTACAATACCACCTTATTTTATTCATTTCTACTTATTCTCTCTATCATTTGGTTGCCACATTAAAAAAAATATTGTTACATAACTAATGCCATATTTAATTGATAGTTTGATACTATTAAATATACTTATGAAATATATATGCATCATTTTGTTTTAAAAGATAAAATATAAAAATATTAGTTACGTCATACTTACTAACAAAGCAACAATTTAACTATTTAAAGGATGAAATAAAGTACTAATTCATTTTTATCACAAATAAACAACCCATTTATTATTAATTTCATAAATAACCTTTATTTTTTTCTTCTTAAAACCAGGCAGACTCTATATAAATAAAACGCTCAATAATTTCGACAAAGGTTGCGAAGAGCTAGCCGCCGGAGTAGAGAGCAGCAGCGGGAGAGAAGTGAAAAAATGGGAAAGAAAACAAAGAAACCAGGCAAAGGTAAAGAGAAAACCGAGAAGAAAACAGCTAAAGCAGAAGAAAAAAGAGCCCGTAGAGAATCAAAGAAACTCTCACCTGAAGACGACATCGATGCTATACTGGTATGGTATCCAACTGTGTTGAGCATAGGCGCGCGGAGTCATAATTTTTAGTTTATGAGTTTTGCATCGCAATTTATTCGAACATATTAAATGAATTAAATATATAGTTTAACTTGCACTGTGTATTTGAAAATTGTATTACATTAACAGCTGAGCATACAAAAAGAGGAAGCTAAGAAGAAGGAAATTCACATTGAAGAGAATGTCCCTGCACCTTCTCCTCGATCCAATTGTTCGGTAAAAGAAAAGATTGAAACTTTGATTTTATTTTAGTGTAGTAGTGATATTTTATGCAACTCTACTTCGTAACGGTGAATGGTGTTTGCAGTTGAACATTAATCCATTGAAGGAGACGGAATTAGTTCTCTATGGTGGTGAATTTTACAATGGCAGCAAGGTAAGGTGTTGGTAATTTTGTGTCCAGTTCTTCTATATATTTTTTATAAAATAAAACACAAGAATACATATATTGAAATTAGTAATATGAGAGTTATTATATGATATGTAGTTATATAATTTCATAAGTTTTCATTGGGAGTTTCCTTTGGAATACATATTCCAGTTTTTCTCTTCATGGGTTTTTGTCTACTTCATGCCGCAAGCTCAAGGAACTTTTTACTCTCTGTCTAGCTTTGCAGTGATCAATAATCTTGATTATGAACCACTTATTCATAAAAATGTGGTGCTCTAAAAGTCTAAATGATACTCTGTATGTGTCCCTTTTTTTGCCCATTTGCATCTCAAGGATCGGTTTAACTGATTTTTGCAGCTGTAATGGAGTATAGAATTCATTAAGGAAAAAAAAGTTAAGTCCTTTACAAAATTAAATGAGAAGTACTGTATACTGCAGGTTGTTCATATTAAAGTGATAAAAGAAACGATCTTTTCGAATATTATTTTGTTTGACTCTCGTGAAGCCAAAAGGGACAACTAGGTTAGGGAGAAGGGAGTAATTTATTAATGGTTAGCTTTAAGTTCCTCTTTTTCCATGACTGTTTTGATAGACTAGTGCTGTGTTATACTTTTGAACTGATGAGTTTATGGAATTGGCTAAATGCAGACATTTGTATATGGTGATCTCTACCGGTATGACGTGGAAAAGCAAGAGTGGAAGTTGATTTCAAGCCCCAACAGTCCACCTCCTCGCAGTGCACACCAAGCAGTTGCTTGGAAAAATTATCTTTATATTTTTGGTAAACAATCCAAAGTCTGTATTATGAGTATGCTTTTTAGCATACACAACTTTGTGCATCTTAATATATGCATTTGAGTTCATATCATATTCCTCTTCCTCAGAGGTTATTGTGATAAATTGTTATTATGTAATTAGGTGGTGAATTTACATCCCCTAATCAGGAGCGATTCCACCATTACAAGGTAGAATCCATTATTTATCCCTGGAATGCCACACTTCTGTCTTTGATCCCAATATTTATAATGTATTGTATATCCTTTTGTAATTTGTATTGCAGGACTTTTGGGTGTTGGACTTGAAAACAAACCAATGGGAGCAGCTAAATTATAAAGGGTGTCCTAGTCCACGTTCAGGTCATCGCATGGTATGTTCATCTTTCGTTGAAGTAACTGAATTCTTGATAAACAGAAAGCTCCCATACGGTGTTCGCCATCCGCTTTGGGGCCCGGCTTCTCCAGATTTTTTCAGGGAAGTCCCACTTTGGGGGGTATAACACTCCCAATGAAAGGCGACTCCATTCCCAAGTCTCAAACCTTCTCTAGTTTAGGATGAAGGAGTACTAACATTGGACCACAACCTTCGGTGGTGATAAACATCTCTTTCTTGCTTACAATGTCATATTTTTCATATAATGTGAAAAGAAAATACGAGGATGTGTTTTATCACAATAAGAGGATGTAACAGTTTGTTTATTCTGTTTGAACTTATGAAATATTCTACTTAAGGGAGTTGATGCACAAACGAACAGTTTACCCAATTTACTTTGTGCACTTCAACCTGTCACGATGAAGGTGTTACACTAGCAAACAGCATAAAACAATTGTAAAACGGGGGGCACAACATCGGAAACAATGAATTGGGATGGACCTCACTTTGATACCATGATAAAAATGGACCTTGGCCCTAACTCAACCCTAAAAGCTAGCTCATGAGGAGAGGATTGCCCAATATCATATAAAGAGACTAAATATCTCTTGTCCACCGATATGGGACTCCAACACATGTATTAGTGACTCATGATTTTGTTTGAAGATCGATTGGATGCAATACTTGATTTTGGTTTCTTTTGGAACCTTTTTTGTCCTTGCAAAGGTGATGATGATTCATTCTTGGCTTATTGCAGATTTTGTACAAGCACAAGATTATAGTTTTTGGAGGATTCTATGACACTCTTAGGGAAGTCAGGTGGTTATTTTTGCCTTTGTTAAAGTGTTGTAAGTTACTGAAATTAATATGAGAAACTATCAATGATCGATAAACAAATATTCTCTTTTGATTATAATAGATATTCTAATAAATGCATCTCAATGAGGCTCTAACCTAGTTGTCTGGACATAAAATGATCTTTTGGTCTAATTTCTAAAATTTGCAAAACCTCTACTTATTGCAGGTATTACAATGATCTGCATGTATTTGATCTTGATCAGTATAAGGTGAGTACAAGATACAATGGACCTGATGTTTCTGCATTTTTTTCTGGTTTATTTGTTTAACAAGTTCTAATTGCTGTTCATTTTGATATTCGTGCTGCAGTGGCAAGAAATAAAACCTACACCTGGATGCATGTGGCCAAGCGCTCGAAGTGGTTTCCAGTTTTTTGTCTATCAAGATGAGGTGAATGATCAGCTGGAGTAATTCTTGCTCCACTACAAATTGCCCTACCTATCATCTTTGTTTGACTAATTGAGGTGTCTGGGATGAATGTACAATATGCTGCCACTATGATTACTAGCTAGTGGGGTTTAGTACTGTTCAAATTCTGCTGCAACCTGTTGAGCTCCTACCTTCCAGGCTTCCACCTCTCCCCCATCCCCTACTATAAGACTTAGATATTGGCTCTGAACAAGTACTGCTTACTGATATTCAAGGTTGTAGGTACTATAGAACATACCATTAGGTTCGTTGGCTATCTGTAAACTCAAACTTAAGTCCTCAAATTTCTTGTTGTTTGTACTATTTTCTTCTGTGTTAGTGGTTAACTGGTACTTCTATACAGTCCAAACTGTAGAAAATAAAAAAAGGAAGCCTAAGGATATTTTTGGTCTACTTGTCATAACTCATCGGAATTGAATCAGATAAGATCCTCAAGAGTGAGTAATTAATATGTTGAAATATTATTCTTTGACCTTTCTATATGTTATTTGAAGAAGAAGTAAGGAAAAAAGGAGGTTGGCAGACTTACTTGTTTTTGCATGTGGCACAAAAGCTACAAAATAAATAAAAAGAAGGTGCTCTATTATTGCCAACATTTGGCTTATTTGATCAAAATATCTGTATACATCTCAAGTCATTTAAGAGATTTTCTTATCTCTTTTATTACTTTTTGGTTCCTTCTATTAGACAAGGAGAGCGCTTCAGGTGGGAAATAAAATCACAATTTCTTTTCTTTTAGTTTGCCATCCTCCCTGTTCAGCAGATTAGTTCCTTTCTTTCTTTCTTTCTTTCCCTATATCACTGAGGTGGAGCAGTTTACACCCCTGGCCCAGAATAGGTAATTAAATAAACCTGGTAAATCTCATGTATCTTTGAACTTCTTCTTAGGAATAACCATTGACTTCTCTATTTTTCTTTAATTCATTAATTGGTTACATGTTCATTCAGTTTTGAGATTATGTTCTTTTAGTTGCATGACTTATCTTTTGCATTACATGATCTGTTTTCCTTAGCTTTGTATAGAAAGCTTTTCAGTACTAAAGTTAGTCTCTCATATTATATACTTCTTTGGTGGTTATCACATAAATGGTTCCTAAGTCCATCGTTTACAAATTTCAGATATATCTATATGGTGGTTATTCCAAAGAAGTTTCATCTGATAAAAGTGGCTCAGAGAAGGGAATTGTTCACTCAGACATGTGGTCCCTTGATCCTAAGACGTGGGAATGGAACAAGGTTCATATCTTACTGTTTTCTCCTCCTCTCCCTTGTATTCACCATCTCTGATGGTGGAAAAAAAAGAAGTCATGTACTTTCACCTCTCTCCCCCTTCAAATTTGTTACTGTAGCTCTCTATGTAGTAGATGGGATTGAACCATTTGACTGCATAATTATATTTGACAATAATAAACGTAAGTATGCTAAAGATGCCCTCACCTCTCTAGACTAGTATATGCAAAACTAAATACTAAGAACACACTTCAGTTCCAATCATTGGCAGAAAATGGAATTAAAGCACATAAGATTATTACACTATCGAGCTTAGATTGACATGTATTGCATCAAAATCTACTTCTCCTAGCCAAATGACAGCAATGGTTGCAGCTGCACACGAAGAACACTATGAAATGGCTGTTGCATTCATGTCTCCATCAAAATATTGATGGGAGTGGGATAATGCCTTGCTTCTTTTACTAACTAGAGCATCATCTGAAAGATTCTCTGAAAATCTGAGTTTAGTTTATGTTTGTTACTGTTGCTTTATTTATTTTACTGACGAGTTGAAAGAGTTCTATTATTGTAAGTAATTTTTCCATCTTCAGAACTTGGCTTTTTATTAAATTTCTCTTGCTGCATGTTAAGGTTAAAAAAAGTGGCATGCCTCCCGGTGCTCGTGCTGGCTTCTCTATGTGCATTCATAAAAAGCGGGCTATACTATTTGGAGGTGTCGTGGATATGGAAATGGAAGGTTGATTATCTTTGTATAAGCACATCTTGCAGCCTTGACTGCTTCTTTTTTACATTCATTTGCTCTTTTAAAATAATGCAATATAGATGTCAAAGAAATGCAAACAAACTTCTGACTCTATGTTCTATCCAGGTGATGTTATGATGAGCTTGTTTCTGAATGAACTTTATGGCTTCCAGTTAGACACTCATCGCTGGTAAATGCCTATTCCACTACTTTGTATTTTTTTTTTTGAAAAATGCTTTACTTATATAGGTTGCACATGTGACATGCCTATATTTCACATTCTTTCTGCATCATCTTTCCACCTTGGACAGTAAAGTGCAATGCTATTTTCTTCTGGAGGCTAATATTTATTCTGCAAACAGGTATCCATTGGAGCTGCGTAAGGAGAAATCTACAAAACCTAAGGTACTAGCATTATTAGCTTTCTGCTGCTTGCTTAATCTACTGTTCAGGCCTGAGGGTCTCTATAATCCTCACGCGCTGCTATTAAAGCATTGTTATACATGTGCTGAGCAACCTTTTCGTCCATTACAATATAAAATTAATGTTCACCTCCCACAAATTTCATTTCCTTTTGTTCTTTGGGTCCAATGGTTTCGTGATCACCATAGAAATTAGGGAGGACAGTCGGAAGTGCTAATAGAAATTGCAATTCAAACAACTTTTGGACAGAGCCTAGATTAGAAACTTCTGCATTCTTAAATGAAGAATTCTGAGCCAAAAAGAAACCCAAAGTCCAAAGGTATATGCATGGCAGATGATGAATAATCGGCCTGTTCTTGTATGGGACATAAGTTTGCCTTGGCCTGTTGTATGTGAGCATTTTCTTAGTAACCAGATACTTAATCACAATTTTATTGATGGATAATTGAGGGGCATTAGTGCTTGCACTGAAATCATGGAAGTGTCCAGCAGTGCTGCACCTAGCTTTAGGGTTTAAGTGAAGTTTGAACGAGTCTCTAAAAAGCACTAGATCATATCATATTGCATGAGTAATTTTTGAAAAATCATATTGCATAATTCCTCATCTTATTTTATGTCCAACCTAGATTTGAACCTAGTAAAGAAAGCAGGCCATATGATACTTGGGTAAGTTGGGCTTTGGGACAGGCCAACTTGCTCTAGTTCTATGAGGTCCATCTTTGCTGCTGTTGCTCAACCTGCAAATCTCTTGAGTAATATCTTCCCATGTCGAATGTGCTCTACCTGCTCAGAGACTGCCTTTGTGAGAACTGGGGTGTAGCTTATCTGGGCTAGCTTGCAAGCCGCTCGTGCCTGATTCTTCACTTTCAAGTTTGACTGAGCTAACTAGCAATTGGCTCGAGCCTGAACTCTTAGATGCCTGACATGTTAGGCTTGCTAGCCAAACCAAACCTGCCAAAAATTTCCCTAATTCAAACTTAAGTACTACTAAATCCTTAAGCATAGCCACCTCTCTACTTTCACCTTTTTATTCTCTCTCATTAGCCAAAGGTGTAAACTCATGCCTTTTTTCTTGAGGTGCGTCTCTGGTTGCCTCTGCCATTCAAAGTGTTCATCCTTTTTCATCTCTGTCACTGTCATTGAAATCTTTTCCTTTTACAACTCATATGCAGCAGCTAAGCTTGAGCTCCTGAATTTGAGGTTCAGTTGAGCAAGCAGGCCTCGAGCTGCCATCTAACAATGCAAATATGAAAATTCTCACCTTTAGAGGCATTCTCATCTTTTGCCTTTCTGAACAAACTGTGTTTCTCCTTTCTCTTTGTGTATTCTAAAGCATATATGTTATTCTATCTCTAGAAATGGAATTTGATTGATAAAAAGAGTGTTTTGTTGGATCTGCTCACAGCAAAAACAAGTTTTAGATGAGCAAGCTGACAGCATGGATCTTGATAGTAAGACAAGTCCAATGGAAGTTGATGCAGACGATGAAGACGAGGACCTCGATTCCGAAGAAGATACCAGCACAAAAAGCAATATAAAAAAAATGTCTTTGAACATGAAAATGAATGTGACTATTGATGATGGCAATGAAGCTTCTAGATCTGAGGCTAGCTCTAAATCTTCAGCCGTGCAACATTCAGCTTCAGCAGATGTCAGTTCTACTGAATAACATGATATCTCAATCGTGTATTTTCATTTGCTTGTCGCCCTATGATGTTTGTTCATCTTTCAGGTAGTAAAGCCCTGTGGGCGTATCAATTCATGCATGGCTGTGGCAAAAGATACCTTATATATCTATGGTGGGATGATGGAAATTAGAGATCAAGAACTTACTCTTGATGACTTATATGTTCTTAATCTCAGTAAACTTGATGAATGGAAATGCATTATTCCGGTTAGTTAGTATTTTTCTGTTGTTGTTTACTGTCTTTCTGTTTAGCTTATCTAATTCATGAGTCTATCTTGCCTCCCATCTCCCCGCTCCTAGTTTTCACTGCCAAAACCAATGAACTATTTGGTTGATGCCAAAATCCCTTGTGCAGCTAATTCTATTGCCGACCATTTGATGTGATCTTTTCCAAATTGTTTTAATTGAAAGCTGTGTTTGTCGGACTCTCCAAAAATGTTGCTGCACCCGTGTCGGATTCTCCGAAAATACACTGCTTTTGGAGAACCCGACACACACCAGTCGACATTTTTGAAGAGTCCAAGCAACATAGATTGGAAGTAAAATCATAACTTGAACTTGTAAAAGATAGTGAAAATGCTATCATATTGCAGACTTGTGTTTGCTTTTTCCATGTACCATGGACTTATCTTTAGATTTTCCATCAGGCATCTGAGTCTGAGTGGGTTGAAGCATCAGATAATGAAGATGATGAGGATGAAGATGAAGATGACAGTGAAAATGAAGAATGTGAGAGTGGTGATGATAGTGATGAGGAGACCGATGAAGAAGATGATGCTGAGGTATCTTTCTTAATTGAATGCATTAAGCAGGCAGGCTAGATTTTCATCAAATATCCTATGTCATTTTCCCAAATAATTGGTTGGAAATATAATGTGTTGTAATATCATCTATTTAAAGGCTAGGAATGGTGCATCAACATCACTTGAAACTGGAGATGCTGTTGCCATAATCAGAGGTGAAGGGAAAACTCTGAGAAGGAAGGAGAAACGAGCCAGAATTGAGCAAATCAGAGCCAGTCTTGGTCTCTCTGATGCTCAAAGAACACCAGTGGTACTCTATTTATCTAAATCTGATTCTGGTTGAGCAACAAATTTGGTCATTTTTAGATAAGCTTAACTTGAATGGCTAGTTATTGATTTGTACACTACATTAAGCTTGGATATTTTTCTCCACTTCAAATTTATTGCCCCTTTTTATTTGTGAAGCCGGGGGAGTCTCTGAAGGATTTCTACAAAAGAACAAATATGTACTGGCAAATGGCAGCATATGAACACACACAGCATACGGGAAAGGTCAGTTTTACTTATCTTAATTATTTGGGGAAAATGCTGAACACATTTGATCCTTTTTCCTCGTAATAGAACTACTCTCGAAGGTGCTCGAATGGACAAGGACTAGTTGTTCAAATTAATTTACAGGAAAAAGGTGTTTGAATGAACAAGGAGTAGTTGTCCAAATTAATTTACAGGAAAAAATATTTTATATGAGATGGCTACGTTCATTTTAAATTGCATAGAGCTTCATTCGAAATATATTAAAGCTGGAGCAAATTCAAATTCAGCATAGTCAAGCTGGTATGTATCATCTCTGAAATGGAGAAGGATCAGATAGGTGGCATTGCCTTACTTTTATATATGATCGAGTGGAATGACACAGGTAGATAACCCTATATGAGTTGGGTTGCTGGAGATTGTGATAGTGAATTGGTGATAACGTGGAAAGAGATGGACAGATGTTGATAACTGAATAAGAATTTAGAGAGCCTAGGAGATCAACTGGAGGAGATTATACATGAAAGGGACCAAATATGCTGCCAAGAATGAAAAGGCAATATGGTGGCTCACCTTGAGAATATGTTGAATTGACAGGCTTTACAGATTACTTATGTTCTCTTCATGTTTATGTTCATATCCATGTAATTTCTTATGCAATCACCTTTGTGTAAATTGATTTATATATCTATGTGAGCTCTAGTGTTGTTGTCTTGTCACTGTAGGAGCTGCGTAAGGATGGTTTTGATCTTGCTGAATGTCGGTTCAAGGAACTCAAACCTATCCTTGATGAGGTACGCTTGAAAATTAAACATATATTCTGTTATATGCTGATATATACCATAATTGATCAATGTTTGACATGACCTCCTATGGGGACAAACTGCAGTTGGCCATTCTAGAGGCAGAGCAGAAGGCGGAAGAGGCAGAGGGACCTGAAAAGAGTAGTGCAAAGAAGAGAGGAAACAAGAAAACCAAAAATGTAGCATCCAAGTAATCAGGACCTTAAGCTTGCCTCATCTCCTAATCCAGGTAAACGCATTGAAATGGCGATGTCCGAAACAGGGTTGTAGGAAATGTTTTCTTGTTCTGTTTGCCAAAAGATGTGAGAGCCAATATGTATTAAGTCAAGTAGCGGATTTTCCAGTGAGAATTTAAACTATAGACCAACTTCGGCTTGTCTAGTGATTGTTATATATATTTTCGCCTTTGGCATTTTTGATATGGCTAGCAAGTTGCTTGCATACGAATATGATAAAGATGTTTTGTAGTCTCAGTAAGGATAAATATTCAACAAACCTTTTTAGAGTGGCCTATTTCACAAACATGAATACAATGTAAGAGTTAGTTTGTTGCATGAATGGAACTTAAAACAATATTGAGAAAAAATTACTAAGACTACAAAATGTTCTTCTAAATTATGGAGAATATCGGGTATATAAGTAGTGATTTTAAATCTAGAGGTTAATCGTCAACTTTTCGTTGGTCCTATTATACGTAGACCTATATATGCACCTGTCTTTACTGTTTTAATTTTGATAAAAAGATCGAGGTAGGTTAAAGATAACATAGAGAAAATGCCATAAAAATATTATCTATTGAAATCAATGCGGACTTGGCTAAAAACAACACAAAAACAAAATTAAAATATATTAGCAGTATCCATATAGATGAAACCAATTAACTATAATTAAGACTTTGTTGTAACTTTTGCAATAAATTTGGTGTTTGTGTATATTTGTGGGTATAAACTTTAAAATCTTGAATTCACTTTTAATTATACCTTTCAACAATTTGCTTAGTGATGGAATGACATGGACCTGAATATAATGGAATTGCTATAAATTCATATACAACTTTAACTAGTTTTAGATTTAAAAAATAGGTAGTTGATTGAGTGAATCGTAAAAGTAATTATCCTTGACTTTTTGACATTAGTGGATAATACTCTTTTGTACCGTCAATTTTTTTGAAGATAAAAGAGAAAGTGAATTTGGATACATTAATAAAATGATTAGCTAGCTCCCTAATCCCTATATTCTTGTTTGAATTTTGAGTACATTTTCCACATTAACATTATCTAAAATTTATTCGTGTATAGTCAATAAATATACGCTATATATTTGTAAATCATTTTCAACACTTAAATTGTGGTTAATTAATTGTTTTCAATTATTTTTACATTTTTACTTCCTTAAACTATTTAATCACAATAATTTGAATTGACTCTATGTAAACATTATAAATTCTTACCCGCATAGAATCACAAGTTGAATTTATTCTATTTTTTTCTTTCATCGAGTGATCGTCACTTATATTAAATTTAAATATGCATTGGAGAGATCATTTCTGGAGGCGACATCCCTAGTAAAAAGAACCTATTTTCAAAAACTCGAACTCAATTTTTTAAATTGAAAATAGAGAAATTTTAACCATCCCAACATAACTTGTATAGGTCGAATGTATACTCACCTAATATCCACTCAAAAAAAAAAGAAAAGAAAAAAGAAACCTAATATCCACTCTGCAAATCCCAGAAGTTTCTCAAAAGATGGACCCATCTTCATCTTTGTATTTATTTATTCATTTACTGAATTATTTCATTATTTAATCACATTTCAACTAATTAATTAAAAATCGTGCATGCCATAATCACATATTTGTATTTTACTAAATTTCCCCACTTTAGTCAAGAAATTATTTATGTTTGTCTCACCTATATTACAACCTTTATGCAAATTAACCAACAATTTGGACCCATCAAACGTATATTGATATTCTTTTATTTAATTCTATTATATAATATAGTTGTAAATAATTTTAAAATTAATATTCCTGTCCTAGAAGTAATGTGTTTACTAATAATAATGTCCAAACTTTAGCAAGCTAAGCTTTATATGTTAATTAATTAAACTGCATATGTCCCCATAAAGATTTATAATTCAGGAATAAGCACGCCTTGCTAATATTTAATACTTTTATTTTATGCTATTTATCAATTAATTAGTTTATTTTTGCCTAAAAAGTGGAAAAAGGCTCCTCATAATTACTACTGAATTAGAATCTCCCAAATTACGAGAGAATATAGAAAAAAAGATTTTGGACATAGTGAGGACTGAGGAATGACAGAAGACTTCAATTATTATGAACCGTGGGGTTTGTACTCTTTATATACGGGTGCGGAGTCATTGAAATAGTTATAGATTCGATAAAATTCAATAATTTCAATTTAAATTTTATATTTATATTGAGAATTTTGTTTAAGGTGTATAAATAATTTATTTAAAATTACAGTAGGCAAATTAAATTATAACCCAAAATTTATAAATTAAAAATTCTGATTCGGATCCGCATAAATATACACACACTTCTTTTGTCCCATTTTAAAGATCATTTGGTATTTTAACACATTCAATAAAAATGTATATTGAGTACAAGATGTAATTTACTGAGTTCTCTAATATTTATTACTTAGTGGCAAGTGCTTCTATTGTAAAATGAGTACTATAGCCATTTTTTACCCTTTTAATATCAATGGTAAAATTAGAAAAAAGTAATAATTCATTTTATCTTTTTTTTAAAGCAATTAATTATTGTAAAAATCAATTAAATGTGTTTCGAAAATAAAGAACAACAAAAGTTGGATTTTGAGAGAAAAATAATTATGCAATGTTTCTAAAAAACATTTTCTCGAAAGATCATCACCACTCTAAAAACCGGAACTAATTAAATCCGACCACTTTAATTAACATAATCATAATTAGTTTGATTTTAATATTAACATAATAATTCATCTTTTACCTTAAATAAGATAATTAAATAAGTGATATGATGGCATAAAATTCAATTTCCATTAATTCAATCTTAATCATAATAACTTTGTTTTTGTTTTTGCCCGGAGTATCATTAATGCCCCCTCCATTCCATATTAACTTAAGCTTTGAGCCCTTTTCCATTTTTCAAATTAACTTAAGTTTTCAATCTTCAAGACTATTTTTAAAATATTCTTCCAATTTTACCCTTTAAGTTAGTATTGGAATTAGTTATTATAATTAATGTTTAGTTATTTTTGATAATAATTAATAAGGATAAAAATGGAAAATTATGTTCAATTTATGTCCTAATCTACTTTTCTTAAAGGGTGTGAAACACCTCAAAGCTTAAGTTAATATGGAATGGCGGGAGTAGTAAACTAGCTCTCTCTTAAATCCAATATATCATCATGGGTGTGTTTAATTAGTATGACCATTTTTTCATGTTTGATTGGTTAAAAATTAATGTTTTAAAAAAAATATTTTTATAGGAAAATAAGTTTAATATCTCAAAAATTAGAAAAATGATTTCTCTAATTAATGAAAGTAGGAAAAATAAATTCTATAAGTAATGTTGTTCCTAGTTCATTATCTCCTTCCCATTAGCTATCTCCACCACCCAAAAAACCCTACTCCCCACCTCATAGAGTTTTGCTATATTATATATATATATAATTGTTCTTGCCAGAGGGAGATCTAGGATTTCGAAATCATAGACACACCACTTAAAAAAGAAGAGAAACTAAATATATTATGTGAAGTTAATTCTTATTCTTCTAGATAAATAACTCAACATTCAATCAAATGCATTATTCAGCGCTTTGTTAGCATGGGTGCCAACAAAACAATATGAGATCAATTTTAGATATTCACGTGTATCTCTATTTTTAAAGTAGATCCACCCCTCGCTTTTAAAACAATATTTATTTTCTTACGCATCGAATACTAATAAATAAATAAATAAAATAAAATATGTATTTTAAACATTTTAAACATTTTCCTGCCAAACACACACTATAAAGTCTTTTTAGCCTTAATTGGTGGATAGGGAGGACTTCGAATGTGGACTTGTACCTAATAATCTTGAGAATATAATGGTGTAATTATACATTAATTTTTTTTCATGAAATCATAATCCAAAAGCCAAAAAAAGATTGTTAAAGTCTAAACCTATTTAGCTTTAGAGATTCAGATAGGCACTTTTGAGCTTGTATTAGGTTTAAAACGTCAAACAAGTCCAAATTAATTTCCTAACATGTCTGCCACTGTCTAAATTGCCTTTTACATGTTATTAGTGGGATTTTAAAGTTAAGTGCCCAATAGTGAATCCGTGTTTCATAAGCTTCTTGAGGAATTAGAAGCTAATTACATCACAAATAACGAGTTCGACAGAATTCAATAACTTTAATTTGGTCCAAATTTTATATTTATATTAAAAAAATACACTTAATTGGTATTATTAGTTGGCCATTTTTATTGACATGAAATACAAGCTCATAAATGAAATTTGTATTTAGAAATCCACTTTATATATATAAATAATTTGTCCAAAATTTAATAAATCACATTTTTATAATTCAGAACTCATAAACTCTCTGCCTCATATACACATTGTCCATGAGAGATTAACGATATCATGACATGTATCCATTTCTCACTTAACTCCGTCACTAATGAAATCAACCATTTGAATATATTAAGATGTAGGGAAAACATATGAAATGTGGTTTAGTCAGAGAGCTTGTCCACATCTTTATCCTAATAATGAAAATTCAAATTCCACTGTACCCCTCCCCCAATCCCCTTGCCCCCACCCAAAAAAAGACATAGAAATTTTTTTTATAGCACAAAATCGATCTAGTACGTTCAAATTACCCAAAAAATAATATTTTTTTTCTTCAAAAATACATTGAACTAGTAAAGAATTTGTTCATGTCTTTTCATAGCCAATCTTTTAGATTTCAAGTAGGGGTGTGCACTATTCGGATTAAATCGAATAATCAAATCAAATCAAATCAAACCAAATTTTTATTTGGATTGGTTTTTTGGTTTTTCGGATTGATTTTGGATTAATAAATTACTTTGTTTGGTTTTTTGGTTTGGTTTCGGATTTTAAAAAATAAAAATTGAAAAACCCTAAAAAAAACCAAATTATATATATGTATATATATAATGTTTAGGCTTAGAATTAAGTTGGAGTTAACCACTTTTGTTCCTTTTTGGTTATTGCCCTTCATGATGATTACGTTTATATTTTATGTTTGAATTACATCTATAATAGGTATACTTATAAGTATTGTGTTTTAAGTTTTACTTATGATTTATATTAGAAAGTATATTTAAGGAATTAAATATTATTACTTTGGTTATATATGTTATTAATTATTGACATAATGGAATAGTCAAACCGAAAAAAGTCGAACCAAACTAAATCAAATTTATTTTAGATCGGATTGGGTTACACTTTTACAAAATCAAAAACCAAAAATCCAAACCGAATAATATAAAATCAAACTGAAAAACCGAATGCACACCCCTAATGTCAAGACAAATTTGGAAGAATGCAAGTAGTTAAAAGCTTTTAGATATCATTCCACACCTTTATTTCTTTTACCTTTATCATTAACAAGTGAAATCCCCTTACGAAGTAATTAATGGAGTTAAATTTATTTTTTCCAATTATAAATTAATTTTTTTAAGGAGTTTACTTTTCCTAGTGCTGTTTAAAGGCCACTTTTTTTTCTTCCTTTATGAGTATCTTTTTACTACTATTAAATGACCGTCCAATACTCCAATTTCCACTTATAAGAAAGTCCTTAATTAATAAGTAATAGAGACAAATTATATGCAATGTCGTTGTCTTTTCCTTTTGAGGAAGGGTATGTTCAAGCTCACATAGTTGTTCCGATTATATCCCAAATTTTCTAGCAATAAATAAAGTAAAAAGAGAAATTACGGAGTTAAGCAAATTTATACTATTTAATTAGTTATTATAGTTATAATTTGCTATAATTATCACTTGTGACTAACATTAAACATTAATTATGTGTGTTGACTTCGAATTTGTATAATTAGTCACGTTTATATAATTCGCCACATTTATATAATCCACAAATAACAATTCTTCGTTTGATTTGTATTTGTATACGATGGTTTGTATTTGTATATGACGATGATTTCCTTTGGTTTTTCAGTTTTATCACCATATACATTCAATCTTTTTGTGTATAACTTTTTAAAATTTGTATAAACATGTTCGGATTTAGTATAATATAATTTATTTAATGTAATTTGTATAATATAATTTGTATAAATGTTTAAAGTTCATATGTTTATGTTTGTATCAATTCATTATTTCAAATTTTATCATATTTGTATAATTCCCGACTTTATATTACTCAATTATACATAAACATGTGAATTATACAAAAGTACATGCGAATTATATAAATGAGATGCGAATTAAACAAATTATTTCCCTCCCTTGCTCGCCTCTCTCCTCCCTCTCCCAATCTCGCTCGCCTACTCCCTCTCTCAATCTCGCTCACCAGATATACAAATACATATGTATACCAGTTACATATATACAATTATCTAACTGATATACATATACAATTCACCTCTCTCCCAATCTCTGCCCTCTCTCGCTTGCCTCTCTCCTCCCTCTCCCAATCTCGCTCGCCACTCTCCTCCCTATATAACATGAATCTACGAATCGTAATTAACAAAGTATAGCTATATAGCGTAACTAAACTATTTTTGAATAACTATATACGAAAATTCCCCAATAAAGTAACATATGATAAGATGGACCGAAAATTTTGTAGGTAAACTATGACTTGCGAAAAAAGATAACATGATTTTCAAGACAATCGAATACATATCAGATAAGAAAATCAAAACTAGGAAGCTCCTATATTTTTATTTTTAGATCTAGGTTATATATACCGACATTATAAACATTAATATATATATATTACCAGTGAACTAATATAATACTTCTTTTTTTTCTTTTTAGTTGTTATGTTATGCTTTTCGTGAGTTAATTTGACTAATTTTTAAGGTTAAACTAGATTATATTAATTCAATATTTTAAAATAAAATTTTAGATATCCAAAAACTATACATAAAGTATTATAAATTGCAATATTTTTCATAACAATATGATGAAACAATGCATCTTAAAATGTTAGTCAAAATTCATATGATTTGACTTTCAAATAAGAAACTATGATAACTAAAAAGGGACGGAAGAAGTATAACCATTCAGAAGAGTCACTGATTTAGGACAATGCAGTTAAGGATATGAAGTTCTTTTTCCTGACAGATTTTAGCATATGAAAAAAATATTTGTCTACCTTAACATTTTTCATTGACCAAAAAAGTGAACTTTTATAACATGTCTGTTAATTACCATTTTAGCATTACTCTCATCATAAAAGTAATTATTTGTAATTACCTTATAAGCAATATGATAGTCCAAATATTTTTAGTCATGCATAGAACTAAATTTTTTAAAAACAAAAGAGTCATGTTGAAAGTATATCATTTTAACCATTGGAAAGAAATTAAAAGAAGTTTATGCTTTCTACCTACTCTCATTATTAATGAGTATTAATTATGTGTGGATATTATTTTAGATTGTTCAAAGATTGCATAAAGATTTTCCATAAATAATTAGAAGGGAATGAAATCTTTGAATGAAGATTGATGTAATATACTCATGAATTTAAAATCTTCTGGGACATAGTATGAAGTAAACATATTGTGTGTTTGGTTTAGAAACAAAAGGCCATACACCATGTTTGGTGGACAAATATGAACCTGATAAATTCATAATGAGTTGGTTCATTATATATATTTTGACTATTTTGTCTGTCTATTTTGGCCTCAATAAAAGTCCATTAGTTCATGATGTGATACCAAACTCATTTGCCTAACTATGATCTCGTCAATATTCTTTGTTTCATCATACTAGCATATTTTGTACTTTTCCAAAAAAATAAATTATACAATATTGTTCAATCTAAATACTCAACAACAACAATAACAACAATATATCCGGTTGAACCCCATAAGCAGAGTTTGAAGATGATAGAGTATATACAAATCTTACTCCTATCTCATGAAGACAAAAATATTATTTTCGAAAGATTCTAGGTTCAAGTATAGCAAATTCAAGTAGTTATTAAAAGAATATACGAAAGTGAGGTTCAATCTAAATATTTCTATCACAAATATTACAAATTATTAACATATATATGCATACACAATTTTCCTATCATATAGTCATCTTTTGTTCACACAAGACTTGTATAACACGATGAAATAAAAATTACAATTTAGTAATAGAAGGATTAATGTTTTTTAAAGACTTATATATAGGGAAATCATTATACCTTTCTCATTATGTAAAATTATAATTATGATAATTCACTAACTAGCTAGTCAAAGATCTTTCTTGGGTTTGAACTCATATTGTGTCAGATTCTATAATTACTAGCAATTTCTCCATAAGAATCTTGTATAAACTACCAAGACAACAGTCAAGTCAACAAGACTACAATTAGATATTGTAAAATCCCTTACACTTTCATATTATAGAGACATAATATAGTATTTAATTTTTATGAATTCAACATTTAAAATGATTATTATTGAATCCATTGTATTTTTAAAATTATGATACACTACTATATATTTTCTTAAATTATAGTTGAGTTTAATATATCAATTTAAGCTTCACAACTTTGTCTAAAAATAATGAATTCGGAGAAATTCGACAACTCATATGTCCCGAATATCAGGGGCGTAGGCACATGCAATTGGACATCCTTTATCGGAAAAAAATACCGTATATGTAAGTAAAATGATACACAAGGTGATTGAGTAACATATTTTGGACACCCTTTACACAATAAGTTGTTATAGCCCAGTGGTTTTAGACATTTTTAATGGGTTTCAAATCTCACCAGCAACAATTTTTTACCTTTTTAAAAAGACCCTTTGGTCACTAGCAACATTTTTTTCTCTTTTTTAAAAAGACCTTTTGTTGTTTAATTTCTGAATATCCTTCGTGAAATTCCTAACTCCGCGACTACCTAACACTACATTCACCTCTGTCGATGTATATGCGTTGAATAAAAAAAACTGATGCATGTGTCTGGTGGGGTGGGGGTTAGTACATAATAATCATACTAACCCACTAAAAACAACCCAGTTTCCTTAAAAGGCATGAGTTTTATTACTTTTTGTTATATAATGACCACAACAATTACTCTCTCTCAATTTATATATAATACAATTGGAATTTCGAGGATTAAATAGAAAAAAGATTTGGCATTTCAAATTGTTAATCTTTTTACGAGGGAAAAAAAGTTTTGATATACCCTAGTTATAAAAGTGGCTCATATATGTCATGTCGTTATAAAATTGGCTCATATACCTCTTACCATTACAAAAGTGATAAAATTAATTTTAAATTCATTTTTTTATTTTAAAAAAAAATCATATATTTGGTTTTTTTCACACAAATTATTTTTTGAGTTTCTTATTCTTATTTCATTTTTCTATTATTCTTAAGTGTAAAATAAGAGAAACAAAAAGAAAGAAGAGTGAATGGAAAAAGAGAAAAAAATTTAAAACTATTTTTTGTGGCGCTATAACATCTATAATAAATTTTATAAGAAAATAAGTGAAAAGAATAAATTTGACCATCAAACTAATAAATTCAAATTAGCCTTTGAATTAAGAAAGTACAAAAAAAAGAAAAACTTGTGAGAAGGAAAAAAATGGAGAATTTTTCGCAAATAGCTACTATAATAAACTTAATTATGCTCCATAACTATAGTTTGCATATTTGCGGGCTGTGTCTACAATTTAAGCTGCCTCGTTTGTATAATTTGTGGGTACGTTTGTGTAATTACGTTATTTTTGTATAAACTTGAAATAACGAAATTATACAAACACAAACATTTGAACTTTAAACAGTTATACAAATTATATTTTACAAAATTACATTATACAAAAATTATAAATATTTTTGAATTATACAAACGTGCAAATTATGCAAACTCGAAATCCCAACCCACGTAACTGAATGTTGGCCGCGAGTGAAAATTAACTAAAACTATAGTTATGATGACTAAGTAACTAGCATATGTTTGCTTAACCGTGTAATTTTCCTTTAAAAGAATATACTCCTACATGGATTATTTTTTAATAATAAATTAATAAAAAATAATTTTAAAATATTTTTTCACTTTCGTTAGAGAAAATGGTGTGAGTCATTTATGTAACAATAAGGGTATATATGCGTCATTTTTAAAATGGAGGTATATCAACTCTAAAAATGATAAAATTGAGGATATATCAAACTCTTTTCTCTTTTTATAATGACATAATATATAAATATATCATTTAAGTTGATCTCATTTAACATCTATGCTCTCCGATTTTAAATATACACTCATAAGCAATTAATCTGATATAGCATCAAACAAATGTACTCATACTTATATTATAGTGTAATTTTATAATAATAATAATAATCATATTATTACTATAAAAGACCCACACTGATTCATTCTTCAGATTACTACAATTCCACACTGCATTAAATTCTTTTACCTCTTTTCAGTTTTCTCATCATCTTATAAATATATTCCAATCCCCTGTTTACCTTCAAAGCAACAAAACCGAGAAAAAGATAAACTAAAAAACATGGAGGAAAAGCTCTGTGCAGCTGGTTCTTTCACTAAAATGGCAAAATCTCTGAACAAAATGGAGATGAAAGTAAATGAAGCAATTTCAAAGAGCAGAATCGGCAAATACTTCAAATTGGAATCTCGAAAAAGCTCTTTCACTAAAGAGTTTCGTGCTGGTACCGCTACGTTTCTTACGATGGCTTATATAATTACCGTCAACGCCAGTGTTTTATCGGATTCCGGTGGAACTTGCTCCGTCTCCGACTGCACTTTTCCGGCGAACCAAACGCATGCAACTCCAGATTGCGTGCTCAATAACGAAGGTTACGAAAAGTGTGTTGCCAAAATGAGGAGTGATCTTATTGTGGGTACTGCTTTAGCTTCTATGATTGGGTCATTTGCTATGGGCTTATTGGCGAATCTTCCTTTGGGCTTAGCTCCAGGTATGGGCCCAAATGCTTATTTAGCTTATAATTTAGTGGGCTTTCATGGGTCTGGAAAAATGTCTTATCAGACTGTTATGGCGATTTTCTTAGTTGAAGGCTGTGCGTTTTTAGCAATAGCTGTATTTGGGCTTCGGGGGAGGATAGCCCGGTTTATTCCTCAGCCCGTTAGGTTAGCTTGTGCGGCTAGTATTGGGCTTTTTATTGCATTTGTTGGCTTACAAGCCCATCAAGGTGTGGGCTTAGTTGGCCCAGATTCATCTACCTTGATCACTCTTACTGCTTGCACCAGTACAAATCCGGTGACCGGAGAATGCACCGGCGGGAAGATGCAGAGTGCAACTTTCTGGTTAGGTTCAGTTGGGTTTATAATAATGTGTTATGGATTAATGAAGGAGATTAAAGGGAGTATGATATACGGTATTCTCTTTGTGACGTTAATTTCATGGATTAGGAATACTGCTGTTACGGTTTTTCCTAATACTCCATCTGGTAATTCAAGCTATGAGTATTTCAAAAAAGTGGTGGATTTTCATAAAATTGAGTCTACAGCTGGAGCTCTAGATTTTACGCATTTCAACAATGGTGAAGTGTGGATAGCTTTAATAACATTGTTATACATAGATGTGTTAGCTTCAACAGGTACATTGTATACAATGGCTGAAATTGGGGGATTTGTTAATGAAGACGGAGTATTTGAAGGCGAATATACAGCATATATGGTTGATGCAGGATCAACGATAGTTGCATCAACTCTAGGAGTTTCACCTGTAGCTACATTTGTAGAATCATCAGCTGGGATCAGAGAAGGTGGAAGGACGGGAATAACGGCGATCGTCGTTGGGTTTTATTTCCTGTTGTCTTTGTTCTTCACACCTTTGATTGCTAGTGTGCCACCATGGGCTATTGGTCCATCTTTGGTTATAGTTGGGGTGTTGATGATGAAAGTTGTTAAGGATATTGATTGGAATAATATTAAGCATGCAGTGCCTGCATTTGTGACTATGGTGTTAATGCCTTTGACATACTCAATTGCCAAT
This sequence comes from Solanum chiquidenum, assembly GCA_029582725.1. NCBI lineage: Eukaryota > Viridiplantae > Streptophyta > Magnoliopsida > Solanales > Solanaceae > Solanum > Solanum chiquidenum. Next base: position 61,243 of record JAJOOS010006070.1, on the reverse strand, counting down.
GGTATTATTGGTGGAATTGGTGTGTATATTGCTCTAAGTTTGTATGACAACATGGTGAGTTGGGTGAAGTGGTTGATGAGGATGAAAAAAATGGTGGTGAAAGAGCAAAATCAGGTGTCAGCTACTGCAGATCAGAGTATTGAAGTAGTTTGATATTTTCATCGTTCATCGATGCTAGTTCGTTTGGGTTGGACGTAGTTTTTTTTTTTAAAATTTCATGTAGTGACAGTAGATGCACAAGCCACCGTGATAGGGAAGGTGTTATAGAATGACCTTTCAAGGGCGCTTGTGCATTTTTGAACTGTGGTATTTCGATATAAATATAATGTTGCCTTTTCTTATCGTTTATGCTATTTCACTAAATCAGGATAAGAGTCTCCGTGCATAAGAGTTGTAGAAGAAAAAAAAAACACAAATCCTAACGAGCAATTCATGGTTCTTTGCAATTGGATCTCAGAAAACAAAGTTAAACAAACATGTAACTAGACTCAAAGGAATTAGTCACAAAATACTGAGTACAACTTCAAAATGACAGTACAAAATATATGACCCAACAAAGCAACACTAAAATGTTGTTCAAAATTATTAATGAGAAACTGACATAAGTTCCTTTTCATTTCCCTTGTAACGACTTAAGGTAATTGACTCCAAGTAGTTCATTTGGAATCTTACTTCAGCACTTTCAGATTTTGCGTATATCAAATATACGGTTCTGCTGATCTGCAAGTTGAAAAAGACAAACATCTTTGGCATTCATGCCATAAGCTGCAGCAACGTCCTTCCATCCACGAGTCAAAACATCAACACTTGGTCTGCTAGAATAATAGGGAGGCAAGCGACTAGAATAATAGGTAGGCCAGATTCTTTTATCTGGTCCTCGGAGAAAGATAATCCACCTTTCTCGCATTGGCCTTCCCAACAATTCTCGCCAGGATTCTGGTAATTCCTGCACAGGCATAAAGGAGATCTAGATTCAATGAGAGAAAAAAGGGATACACAAACTGGAAAACAAAGAGAATCTCAGCCAAGTATAAGCAATTAATTGCAACGTAGAGCAGACTACATTCTCCAAAGACTAAGCAATATGCATGAAATCACACTAGAAAAGAACGACCAGGGTGGTCAGGTGATTCCAAAAATGGAACTCAATAACAACAATGTAATGTAACTGCTGCTTCACATGATGCTCAGATGATGAAAGGACTAGAACTCTAAAAAAAAAATGTAAATGTAGGTCTTTCTTCACAAAAGAATTAGTGCTATTATATGACATCTTCCTCTTTAGATGAAAAACCAATGGAACAATCTCATATTTGCATAGAGAAACTTAACATAATGTCTACACACACAAGGACTTACTAACCAATTGATTCATCTATTTCGAGAAAATACAACCGAAACAAGAAAACATACTCATTAACTTAAGATTTAAAGAAACAGTGCCATCATTGGCATGCCCGGTCTCGCAGGCGCTAAACTAGAAAGATAGCAACATTTGATCTAAGTTATTGTGTGTCCAATCTGATTTCGAGGTGCTTATTTTAAACAAGTTAGAGCCTCAAAAAACGACAAGTTTTTACCAAAATCTGGTGTATAAGTTTGCAATCAGCATTTTTATTGTGCATGTATGTTTCTTTTCAACATCCTAGTTACAAAGTAATCAGTACTTCACTTCAATCTCATGAATTTTCAGCAACATTTTATAGTGTTTAAGCCCATAGATGTCCTGAGAAAGACATTATTCCCTCTATAACATCTTATTAAACACAAAAGTTTGATGAAAAGAATGTTAAAATGCATGCATCTTCAGAGGTAAACTCAAGACTCACATAAACTCAAGACTCACATAAACTCAAGCAGTGTACATGACAGAAAACTGACAGCATTCATAGTGGCATTCCTCCATTAAGGGACTAAATGAAATTATAAAAGTGAAGGAGATGCAAGACAATGTTTGCTGGACTTCAATATAAAATCAAGAAGATGCTCATAGTGGAAGCAGAGCGCCAGAAGCCAAGAATTGTGACTAAGAGTGGGCTAAGCACTACACGTATTTCATGGTCCAAGTCCAAGCTTGAGAGGAGGAATATTGGGGCCAACAGGTAGCCTGAAAAGAGCTGAAAAGCAAGCCCAAGTGGGGGTGAATTACATGCCCAAAGGGGCTAGAAATTCACACCCAAAGGAGCTGGAATTGACGTGTATTTTTTGATCCAAGAATTGCCACTTCTTTCCTTATTTTGTTAGGTAGTTTTGGAAGAAGTGTGACTTTAATTTACATATTTTTCTAGTTTAAAGTTTCCTAGTTAGATTTTACTAATTATTTCCATACAAATTGATTTTGAATACCATAATGTCTAGGAGAGGGGTGCACGATTTACCCCTATATATAGGGGAGTCCTTTTTGTTTATTTGACACACTAGTATTATCAAGATTCTTTTCTTTTCACTACTTGAGATTTATCTTATAACGCGCGGATGTGCTAGTAAAGAGGTGTGAGAGGTTGGTGAGAAGTGGTAACAAAGATCGATGATTAGGGTAGAAGGCTAGTAGGTAACCGAGTGTTGTCATATTTTATGTGGAAGAGGTAGGAGTTATTTAGTAGTCGTATAGTCTCTTATTATTCAATGTGTAGTACTATTGTTGCCTCATTTGCTTTATATCTTTCTATTTTGTTATCATAATATTCTTGCAATCCTTTTACCTTCATAAGGTAGGGGTAACGTTGCATACACTACCCTCCCCATAGCCCACTTGTGGGATGGGATTACACTGCGTATGTTTTTGTTACTATTATTCTCGCAATCCAGCTTCTATAACATTTATATTAAGTTGAGGCTATCGAAAACAACCTCTCTACCCTACAAAGGTAGGGGGTGAGGTCTGCATACATCCTACCCTCCCCAAACCCCAGTTGTGAGATTACACTAGGCATGTTGTTGTTGTAATAATTCAGTTAGGGTTCTAGATCAGATTCATCCAAGTTCTTCATTTGAATCTGCAATTAAATATGATTAGCCGAAATCCGCTAATTAGGTCTATTACAATCAATTTTTTTTTATAAGATAAGTGGTATTAATAACAGCATCAAGAAGATGCAAGATTTACAAGATATGACATTTGAACTTACAAAAAAATCTCTGGCTAACTATACAAACTATCTTAAGCCAGAACTAAGGAGTTAGTAAAATCCTGAAGTTGTTCTGCATTAACAGCAGGATACAATCAATTAGGGTTCTTATATAATAACTTTTGAGATTTGGGGATTTATTTCTTGAATTTCGTCTATCTTATTTTACTAGTCTTTAATCTTCGTTTTTTTTGTATTCTCATTATTTTCTTATTTTTCTTTCAAGTTGCCTGATTCTATAAAGAACACATGAAATAGTAAGAATATAGCAATCCACAAAAATGACAAAAGGAATGATATTTAAACAAGGTGTTACCAGAAAATCTCGACCATTGACGGACACCAAACATGAATAGTTGATTGCAGGAAAGGATGGTGTGCCTCCTAAACCAGCAGGCATACTTTTGATGACTTTTCCATTACCATTTGCTTCCTCCTCTCCTGAATCTTGTACATAAGGAAAAAAACAGCAAGAAGATGCTCAAAGGCAGTTCAAAGCACAACACCAACATGCAAATGGCCAGATTAAATAAGTTTACAAGATAAGGATGTCCACTAGCCGATCAAGTCAAGCTCAAGCTAGTGAAGTTTGATCAGGCCTAAATTAAGACCAGCGATTTCATGTCAAAAACTCTTAATTCCTACTTTGCAATTTAAGCAACCCAGCAAGGAAAGGAGAGCATGGTTGTTTAGAGGGGAGTAAGTTACATCTATCTTCCAAATGAATGACTAAAATTGTGATTCTCTTTTTATACCCAGTAGCAATTGCTTCCTCTTGGTACTGGTCTTAAACTTATCCCTACCGCATCTGAACCAGTATTGAATTGATTCTAAGCTCATGCAAAGCCTCGGTGACTATGATCAGGGGTGCTACTGAAGAAAACATCCCTTTCTTCTCCAAAAGAGAATAATAACAAGAGAAAGTGAAACTTTTAGAAACCACCTTAGTATCAACACAATCGTACCTTAGCTTAAAGACTCCCACTTTTTACCTATATCTTCTCCTACAATCCAGGCCAAAAAGGGTGACACAGATGCACTTTGGATATGTGATTGGATTCTATATAGGGAAAAGGTTTTGCTTCTATTTTGGAAGCGCAACAAGATGGCCACAAAGGGCTGAAAGAAGGTGGATGTAAGCTGATGAGGGGGAGAGGTGAAGCCGCATATGGCAGGAGTAGGGGCCATTCAAAGGCCAATGTCCTATACGGAGGACATGATTAGTATTAGAACAATCAATAAAGTAGGAATCAAATTACAAGTTAGCTCATATATTGGGAACTCTTGAGTAGTAAAATCTAAAAATTTCAAATAGAATAATAAGTCTTGATATTTCCAAAATAAAAAAGAAATCCAGTACTCAGATGAATTTTAATGATAATTTGAAATTGGAGAAGATTTACAGATGGTTGTTAACAACATTCAAAAGATCTCTACAATTTTGAATTACACAAAATAAGAGCAGTTTCATAATTCTTGAGATTCAAATCTTGGGACATAATCATTAAGAATATTCTACACAATATTCTTATGATTCTTTTGACTTTCAACACCACCACCCAAACTCAAAGTGGGTTTGATTACAGTTTAGTTTGAAAACAAGATACACTCAAAAGTTATGTTTCTCAGATTCTCCTAAAATGTTACCGTACCTGGGTCGGATCCTTAAAAAATGCAGTATTTTTGGAGGATCCAGCATGCAGACGACAGTATTTTTGAAGAATCCGAGCAACATAGCTCAAAAGTCATTAGAATAGCAAACAAAATCGGCAAAAGAAAAGGGTGGTTCAAGGAAAGTCTTTCCCCATGAAAATCATCCGTGATTGCACGGCAAAAAGCAAGTGCTTCTTACACCAAAAAGAGGTTCTGGGATGAAAATCTATGGAACATCATCGACTTCAGATTTAATTGACAGTTGAAGGGTAACCAAAAAAGTTGTTGGACTAATGACAGTAAAAGTTGTTACAAGAATAGACTGAATAGATGTGGAGCCGACTGGAACGGACTAAAAAGTAGTTAGGTGCTGTTAGAAAAATTATCCAGAAGAAATACAGTGCCTCTTGAATGATAACAAAAGAAAAACTGATGCTACTGAAACAGTCATTAGGAAGAGGAGTTGTGCAGCAGGAACGTCACCAAAAAGAGGTCAAAACAGTAAAACTGAAAAGAAAGAAAACTTGGCAGAATTGACAGTGTGAGACTCTGGTAGGTGGAAACAGCTTAAGTCTCAACCAAGATCATGGAGACTCTGTTACCAAGTAAAGAGAAACATACAATGAAATGGGATGTCAATATATAAGAGCTCCGTGTGTAAGGCAAGTTTCTTGAGGAATTCCTGATTGCTATGACATCATCATTAAGGATATTGTACACAATATTCTTAATCATTTCCCCAATGATCAAGAAAAACAATTTACAACTTCAATAATAATTAGAATCACAAAATACCCCCAGTTGCTTTGAGGGAAGCAATTAATTATGAAACAGATACTGCTGAACGTAGTGTGGAACCCGAATCTTTGAGTCAAATATGGAAGGTAGAACGACATTTTCACCAGAGGGAACTTGAGAAAATCATAGAGACTGAGAAAAATATGAGAAATTAAATGGATAGGACAAAGAGATTAAAACCAAAGAAGGGTTATACTGATGAGTACTGGGAAGAGAGAGGAAAATAGTTTTTGAAGCTGATGATTGAAGAACAAAATTTAAGGTCCTCCAACACATACACTAAGGAAAGTAATGCAATTTGGTATACAATCAATCAACAAAAAGAACAAAATGCTTCACTGTATTCATGAGTCTACAAGGTTGACCTTTACAGAATCTAAACACCTGAGACTAAGTTTAGGCCAGGTAGCATCAGCAAAACCAAGCTTCAGCTGAGTCATCACTGCCTCAACTACATAGCCCTAATATGTATATTCAAGACAAAACAACAAAAAACAAAAGAATCCTAACAATTTATTGTGAACAGAAAGCTTACCAAATTGAGATGCTTTTTTGGATTTTTTATCTTTTGGACCCAGCAGTGGAATATCCTCTGCTGGTCTGCTAACCATACCAGTTTCCTTGATTCCAGCCTCACACAGTGGCAACAGTCCTTCTGCAAGAGGTTTGCTTGCTGGCATTTCAAAACGTGACTGATGCAAGCACAACCTGCCGTCTTCGTGATCATATTGAGCATCTCTAACCCGGGTGGTTTCTTCCATACAAGTCGTTGTTCTTTTTTTACCCTTGCCAGTGTCACAGCAGAAAATGATCTTTTCACAACCATTCGTATCAAATATTTGAACAGTGAAGTGCTGACTCGGAGCATACTGGAAAACCAAGAGGTCTCCGACATTCAGACCATGCTGTGATGCAAATTTCGGCCACCCCTGTTGGATAGCCAACAAACCCTGATAGTAACACACTGTTACCCGCCATCGCAATCCACTTGAATCCTCTACATACGTTACCTGATCAGCCAGGTGTGAAACTGATCGAGCAAACTTTGGGGGTAAAATCTGAAAAGAAATTGCAGAAATTAAAACTAAGAAATACCACATATCGATACCAAATGCTAAATAAAAGAAACAGGTTTATGACCATATCCTTGGAAATTTTTTGAGTTCTGGATGGTACAATTATTTATGATACTAATGACAAAGAAATCTTGATAGCAATGCATCCCTTTCATTTGAACAAACATAAAATACATGATATGGCAAAGAGAAGGATAAAGTAACTGATGCATTTATAGAAAATAAAGCATGAAAATTGCTAGAGACTACAAATTAAGATTCACAAATGCAAATGCCTCAATACCACTGTCAAGTATTTTCCTTTAAGAATCTTCAAAGTTCATTAAATGATTTATCATCTTCACACTAAAAATTTGACAGTTACTCAAGTAAGATCTGAATGATATTCCAGAAATAATGTTGACCTTAATAGATTTACATGATTTCAAGTAACTAAAAGAAGATACAGAATCATATAATGAGTGAGTGAAAAAGTTTGACTAAATGCTCTGCAAAGTGCAAGGACTGTTTGAGAAGAAGAAAGTCCATGGAAACACCTATGATAGGTCCGAATGCTAAAGTTGCTCATAAGCAGTTTTTTTCTTTCTAAAATTTATGAGCATATAGCATTTCATTTTTGTATTAAGCTCTTTGAAAACTGGAAAGTCGACTTTTAAATCCTTCAAGCAGAGTGATTTTAAAGTAATATAACACATGTTTTTCCTTGGGGGAGTTAAGGAGATACTTCATAGATATGGTAGAAGCAATAGCTCATGAGAAATATTGAAGAATCTTTTCCAACATCTTTTTTTAGAGCAGGCAATCTTTTGAAAGCAAGATGTTTCAGAACTCATAGGTGTTTGGCATGAGTTCTAAAACTTAAACAGGTCATTTGGTCTCTACTGCAAAAATTGACCAACATATATCATGATCATTATCAAGTGCATAGATACATACCTGAAAGGTAACTTCTATTAGGAAATTCAAGTGGTTGAAATTTTCTTGAATTTTATACATGAATGGGCAGATGGTTGAAAGGAAGATCAGACAGATAGAATTGCACTCAGTAGATAAAACACCCATCTCTACCATAACTGAAAAAGTAATCAAGCTTACTTATGTATCCAATCAATATATGATTTGATTGGATTAGCTCACTATTCCTAGGTTACATTTGCATTCTGCAAGGTTTTCCCGATTGCCTCTATAATGGGCAGAAGTAGGGAGTGAATTGTAAAAGAGCAAAGCATTGGGTGCCAAAAGTGCAATAGGATGAATATATTGCGGTCCCAAAATGGAAAAATGCTAGGTGTCTGAATTATGTTACTAGTGGCATTTATTTAGCGTCCTCTTAAATAGTTGTGTTTATCTCTAAGGATTTGGAATCATGAGAATCTAAACGGGACAAATGTTTTATGTTATGCAAGAAAATTTACTCTACTGCATGGAGGACCTACGACCATTAACGCACAGATATCTGTTTTGATATTTTCAAGAACTAAGTAGGTCAAAACCTCCTTTTAAAAAAAAATAAAGGTCACTTTATATTCACACCAAAAGGCTCATCAGCAAAAGACTGATGAGGTGGGATTTACAGCCCCCAGGGGGTGTTTACACCAAAAATACAGCAGACTCAAGCAGTGTTATCAAAGGCGAAAAACGCAAAAAAGCTCTAAGGTCCGTGAGGGCTTTAAGCACAAAGCACAAATAAAGCGTGGGCTTTAATGAAAAAAAACGCAAAGGGAGAAAAAAATACAAATATATATGTTTGGTCCAAGACTAATAATTATAAACATGAATGACAAATATATGACCAAAGAAATTGAAAAAAATTATGATAAAGTGAAATATCAATTATTTAGTGTCACTTCTTCATACGAGGCTCGTTGGCAAGGAAACGTTTGTCTTAGAACCTTGATGATGACACTGAAGCGCACATAAAGCGAGGCGAAGCGCTCAACACGTTTTGAGCCTCGCTTCAGGGCTTAAGCGCGCCTTTGATAACACTGGACTCAAGTTATTCATCGTGATTTTCTCAATGCTGCTGATTTTCCAATCATGGGATAGAATCTAAGACTGGGTTGATGAGAGTGAGTTTGCCTCCTAGTGACAAATGCAGAGCCTTCCATCTTGCTAATCTCCTTTTTTTATTCTCCATAATGTCATCACATATTTCTGCATCCTTGTGTTTGTTGACAAGTGATATGCCCAAATAGACTGTGGGAATGTTTTACACTTTACAACCTAGTATATTAGCCAGAATCTGAATATTGGTCACCTCCTTAATTGGTAACAAATTTTTCCCTTAATAACTTTCAAACCGGAAGTGGCTTCAAAAAATCAGCAAGATCATTCTGATGAATCTTATCTTCTCCACCTTAGCCAAACAAAAAATAACAGTGTCCTTTGCATAGAGCAGATGACAAATTTCCTTAACTTGTCTCATGTAACCACGTATTTGGAAACCTTTGATCCACCTGTTTTGAATTGCTATCCTCATCAGATTGTCAAAACCTTCCATTGAAAAAATGAACAGAAGGGGGTGGGTGGGAAAAAGATCACTGTCTAAAGTCCCGTCTCATAAGGAATTGAAAAAATGAACAGAAGGGGGTGGGTGGGAAGAAGATCACTGTCTAAAGTCCCGTCTCATAAGGAAAAAAAAACATTTGTTCCCCGTTCACAAGGATAGAGAATCTAACACACTGATGCAAAATGCAATCCAACCCAACCATCTCTGACCAAAGCCCATTTGTTGAGGATATTCATCAAGAACTTTCAGTTTACATGGTCATATGTCTTTTCAATGTCTAATTTGCAAATGACCCCAGGTTCACCCCCATTCAAAATGGAATCCACACACTCACAAGCAATGAGTGCAGCATGCATGATCTGTCTCCCTTCCCTTTTATGAAAGCCATCTGATGCTAATTGACCAGACTATCCACTACCTTTGGAAATCTGTCAGCCAATATTTTTGCTACCTTGTATATGCCAGTGATGAGACTTGTGGGTCTAAAGTCCTTTAATTCAGAAGCGCCTGCTTACTAGGAATTAGAGCCACATATGTTGCATCAAAACTTCTCTCTGTCCTCTGATTGGCATGAAAATCTTGTACAGTACTCTTAAGGTTGACCTAAATTCGAAGATGGCAGGGCACCACTATTTTAACATTGTCATGTCAATTACTAGCTAAAAAGTTTGGCCTGCAATTCCAATGGATCTATTAAGGAGGGAGGGGGTGCAACGATAGCCGCACACCTAGATCAGAACAGTGTGTATATGTGTGTGTGTATGTATAGAAGAAATCGTAGAAATAAACTAAAGTGACACCCAGTTTAATAAAAAGGCCCTAGGTTCTATAGGTGAAGGGCAATTAATTTCACCAAAAGGTTTGGATTCAAATCCAGCCTGCAACAACTTTTAAGATTTTTGTTTGCTTAGGACATTGTAACCATAGAATTTGTTCAACTAGAAAACGTAGCGTCTAGGTGTGAGGATTCAAACCCAGGTATAACCAAGCATAAGAGCAGGCGCCTAGATCAGTGCCCCCAGACAACATTGGGTATATTGATGTTGAGAAATTATAGGTCACATTATTATTACTTCAGCAATCCATCCTTTAATTGGTAAGATCCTACACCTTGTGCATTCACGTCTTCTCTCTAGAAATTTCAGGAGAACACTTGTGATGGAAAACTTACAGCTCACATAATTACCACTTTGACTGTTCCTCCTTAGTAGGTACAAATCCTGCACTTCATGAGGTATCTTCTCTCAAAATCATTACATTTGTCATGCTTCCTGATCAAGTTCTTCAATTTGATTGTCAAAGTTTGGATCGCTGATTCATTATCGTCTTAAATTTTACATCAAGTGAATACCAGTCTCACTTTCAGAAGAGCATTCGCTTGAAATTTATCGCTTACGAGTTGTACTTTATTAATCAGTTAATTTCAGATGGGAAAGGTTCAAATTGAATCTTATCTCAAATGAAATTTCGTCAGGAAGTTCTGAACATAAGCAAGACCATGTTTTCATCAAAATAAGTTAACTTCTTTTCTGGTGTTTAATGGTTTTAATAGACCAGTAAGTTTTGCAACTATGTCAAAGTTAAAAAAATTTGGAGCTTAGTATCTCCTCATTCCAAGTTTAGATCCTAAGAGATATTCTTGAACTTTGACTTTCTGAGTTCACAGGAATCTGCTAATCCTCTTGGACTAAAGTAATAATCTAATTTTACGATCTGAAAAAACAAGGATGAGTTTTAATACTATAACAGTCTTCTGTGTGTGGGGCTGCTTTAAATACGGTGATATGATACTATATTTTTTTTTAGAGTGTTTGAAAGGTTTTCTATGGAGAAGAAGAGAGTTTTTTCTTTAAGCCTGCTAGTTAGCTATGGTGTTGTATCTTTCCTTGGTAAAGACTTAGGATTGAGTCCTTCAAGACTTAGAGGGTATGCTCAAAAGTTGACATCCCGAAATGTAACTGGTTCGTTGAATATTTCACAAATTTTTAGTACATTGATGAGGGAAAAAAAAAACTAGAGTAAAAATTAAAGGTTAGTCTTCAAAATGTCAAGCAAAACAACAAGTAGCCAATTGACTACAAGAACAACTAATTGCACATATGGTGATCAAAACCAACTATATATTTAAAACGAGTACTTTAAACTAAGTCGCGAAAATAAGTGCACAAAAGAATCACACTTTACCAGAACTTGGAAGCAACTTTTGTCAGTCATTGCTTTACAGAAAGAAGGAACCCTCTTTCTATGAATCAACAGGCAGTCCTTCTTGCACTTATCACATGCTACATTCGCCCATTCCATCTCCTCCGTATACAAAGTATGCTTCCCCAACAACTCTTAAATCCTACATAGCATATGAAACTCATGAAAATATCAACTAGAAGTTTAACTTTAGAAAAAAAACCCAATAAAAACAATAGATGAAATGGTGGACCAAGGGATATTAAGATGTCAAAAATAAATGATGTAACTCCTATCTAGGCAACTTGATGGTCAATCTCCCTTTTGCTGCTTCTTTCGACTACCTTTGTTATTTCAAGAATAGACCCACGTAGTCTAGTGTGGTAGGCTCAAACGGAACGTTATACACATAACATTAAACAACAAATTGAACTTGTGAATGCAGAAGCAGCTAACAAAGAGGGGGTGGTGGATCAAAATCCCAAACAGATAATAGATTGAATCTTGATATGTATAAAGCTCAAAAAAGATAAAGATAAGTACTACTACCTCCGTTTCAATTTGTTTGTCTTATTTTGACTTCGCACAGAGTTTAAGAAAGTAAAAATACTTTTGAATCTTGATATGTGCTAAAAAAGGAAAGTAGGACATTCATTTTGAAATGGACTACAAGAAAAGTAGGACAAACAAATTGAACTGAGGGAAATAATAATTATTTTTAAAGACCGTGGTGTTTGGGCCAGCTTTCGCGCACCTCGACTAATTCCACGGGTTACCTGCCACCTCCCACTAGCAACAAGTAGAGGTAACTCTTGCCGGCTAGGACAGAGGGAAAGAATCACCTAGTGTTTTTTGTCTCCGCTAGGATTTGAACAAGGGAGTAACAATTAATGAAGTAATGTTTAACCCAGGTAGGTAACATAACCATGACCGTTCAATTACTAGGGTTGCGCCTCTCTTATATCGCCTACATTCATGTTATGGGGTCTAGTAATTCCAATCAAAGCAGAAACAACAAACGTTGCCGATCAAGGTGTTAATGCAACCATGATCCTTCCATTTTTAAGGTAGCTCATCACTCAAATCAGCTATTAGCATTTTTCGACATACCCCCATTTTTGCAATTCATGGGTTTTAACGATTGAGAGCAGCTAAAAATCAAAGAAAAAATGCAGTACTAGAAATCGAAAACAACGGAGAAGAAAGAATTAATACCTTCTGAAACAGAGGAAACACCAGGGTGAGGGAAATCAAAACCCTTAAATAGAAGAATTGTAACCACCGTTTCTCACTTTCAATCAAGTAGCAGGGCTTTCAGTTGCACTGTCCAAAACACGAGCTTTTTATTTCTTTTATTTGTCCGATACGCAGCCTTTTTATTTGTCCATGTACAGGCGCATTGTATATCATGAGTCAATATTAGTAGGATTCCAACAATCTCTATGTTGTAAATCGTGGCACACTCAGTAAAATGCACAATTTTTTAAAAAATTGTCTCAAGATTGTATATAAATTATTCAAAGCAATTAACAAAATCACCTTTTTTTACCGAGAAACATATTATGCATTAATCAAAGGCATAATATATAAACAAACACTCAAACTTGGCTTCAGTTGGCAAGTAAGCACTCCAACTTTGAGAGTGCACATCTAAACACCTCAACTTAGTCTCAACTGGCAAATTTGAATCATTGTTGACAAATATAACAAAATACTTATATTTTTCCAATCATACTTAGCAGCCATTTGAATTGTTTTTGTTATTGACAACACTCAAGCTATTATGACTTCTCCAACAAAATTAATTGGACTACCACAGACATGAATCATATCACCATTAGCCTTCAAGGCTACCATTATAATACTCTCATGTGAACCTTTTTATCCAAACCTGTACCAACACAAAGCACCACAACTCTGGAGAAAAAAATAGTAAATTAACGTTAACAACAACATCTCGAATAGCATTTAACATTATTCACCTAGTTATAAATTCGTCAAATCAAACAAGGCTTTGGATAATACATCACCTTCACTCCATAGAACTGAATTAAAAAATATATTTATTACTAGCCTTTCACATCCACACTTGTGGGCTTACATGGGATATGTTGTTGTTGTTCTACCTTTCACATCATCCATAAAATAGATATGTACTGCCAGTTACATCCAAAACTACTCCCTCTGTCCCATAAAATTTATGTGACTTACTTTCCTTTTTAGTCAGTCCCAAAAAGAATGACACATTTCTATATTAAGTTACAATTTAACTATAAAATGTCTATTTTACCCTTAATGAAATCATTTACAGCCACATAAATTTCTATCATTTATTTTGGACCAAAAGTTTTAAAAGTCTTCCATTTTTCTTAAACTCCGTGCCGAGTCAAACTATCTCACATAAAATGGGACAAAGGGAGTATTTTTTTCCATCAAGCAACAAAATATAAGAAATCATGCAAATTCGGCCCAAGTGTCGGGCTCATCTTTTACATGACATACAAATGAAAAATGTGCTCTAAGGTCAGGTTCCATTCCACAAATATGACAAATTTCATCTATAGAATAAATTGTTTTCGCAATAACGTAATTAACATGCAATGTATTAAAAACACATCTCGTTAAAACTATTACAACTTCATTTTTGCTCCACCATTAACCAGAAGTCTCGGGTTCAAGCCCTGGGTATGGAGAAAATAATGTTGGGAGCGCCAACCCTGAATGGGTCCTACAATGCGCGATCTAGATTTAGTCGAAGATCCAATGCGGGCCCGGACACTGAGTGGGAAACCAAAATAAACCTACTTTTAATCTTTAAAGATCATAATTGGCTTCAGGATATGCACGAGAACTACTTTCTAGACTATTAGAGTTACTATGGGTTGTTAGATATGGAATCCAAGGGAAGAGATGTTTCACTCTCTTATCAGGTCTCTTCATATTTGCTCAAAGGTCAAGAAGCTCCAAATGCTCCCACTGGTTATTGGATCCTGCAACCCTTGGAATGTCTTAGAATCATGCCAGACGTTGAAAGAGAAGCTTAGAGAAAAGTTGCAGATACTTCAAACTTAGAAAGGACATGTGGTAAAAGTAGAGAGACAAAAGTCCTCTGAGGTTGGCAACAATAATGGATGAAGAGACTCCTAGAGGGATATGTTCCTACTGGTGCAAGCAAATTGGCTAGACACTTCAAACATTCCAGTTATGAGGTTCTTCGAACATTGGGGACAGAAGAACTACTTTGAGAAGTTCCCTAATGAATTTCACCACTTGGAGTAGCACACGTGCCTTAAGATTTTTTATTTGCTTTCTGGGAACAATCGTATTTTTACGCCGGGACGAGAAAAACAAAATTAATTCTAGAGTTGTCACGACTACACATGCCATTTTCCATGGTATTGGTGAGCCAAATCAAGAGAAGAAGTATTTCAATATAGTTCAGATCATTCTAGCCAATATCTATCGATCATTATGTCGAAGCAAGAACGGACACTAGTTTTTCCAAGAATGTAACCCATTACTTCAATGGTGGATGTCCAAACATCTAGCTCCGAGGGGAAAAGGGTAAACATGATAGTATAACTTCCCATGAATTCATGTCGAGTCTTCAAAGTTGTTGAATTAAGGGAACAAGAGAAGGTTGGGCCCAAGTTCTTTATAATTTGGAAGGAAAATATTCAATGGATGTTCGAGAACTTCTTGTCCAAAGAGTCGTAATATAAGGAAGACGACTCCCTTTCTCGATCCTTGTGGCATTCGGGGTATAAGACCTTGTTCTCCTAATCGAGTGATAAGATAGATCAGAAGGAAACAAATTATATAAGGGCAAGGGAATACCAATCAATATGTCATCAACTATGATGGTTGTAAAAAGGAGTCTTATGCATGTGAAATCCTTTGAGGATGGTCGAAATGTGGTTACTTGGAAAAGGAAAGCATCTCCGAAGATAGGGATAATGTCGGATATGACGAGTCATACAAAGGATGGTTGAAAATGGACTTACTTAGGACATTTACTCAAAGGCCTCATCTCAACCAACAACAAAAAGATGTTGAATCAAAAGTTCAAAATCTTCTTTTTCAGGAACAATGGGATGAAAGGGAACAAGAGTTTTAACAAAGGGAATGCAAGAGTCAAAGAGCCTTAGCTTTTGTGACACAAGAGCATGTCTATGTTGGCCGCACTTCACTTGGTAATCAACAAGTGCCTGATTCGAGGAGAGGTGGAGAAAACAAGAGGCAAAGCAGCACCTTCCACCTTTTAGCTAGTTACTTCCCCTGGTGTGGGATTGATTTCTATTGTATTAGCATTTTCCCTTTTCCGAGGACGCTACAAGGCAAAATGATAGGGGGATACATCTTAGGAAAAGGAAAACTGCTAATACAACAAAAATAAATGCCACAAAGGGGAAATAACTAGCTAAAAGGTGGAAGGTCCTACTCCACCTCTCCTCGAATGCGGTACTTGTTGATCACCAAGCGAGGTTTGACCAACGGGGCTCGATATGGTATAGACATGTGTTGGAGAGTGGTGAGTTGATTTTTCATGCTCAAATCCAACTGTGCCAAACATGCTTTTGTATTAGTTAGCTCTTGTGTCACAAAAGCTAACGCTCTTTGACTCTCGTATTCCCTTTGTTAAAACTCTTGTTCCCTTTCATCTCATCATTGCTGAAAAAGAAGATTTTGAACTTGGACTTTTGATTTAACATCTTCTAATTATCGGTTGAGATGAGGCATTGGAGTAAGTGTCCTAAGTAAGTCCATTTCAATCATCCCTTGTATGACTCATCATCTCCAACATTATACCCATCTTCGGCAATGCTTTCCTTTTCCAAGTAACCACATCTTGGCCATTCGTGAAGAATCTCACTAGCATAAGGCTCTTTTTCACAGCCATTATAGTCAATGACATACTGATTTGTATTCCCTTGCTCGAGTATAATTTGTTTCCTCCCAAAGCTATCTCATCACTTGATTAAGAGAGAAAGGTCTTATACGTCGAATACCCACAAGGATCAAGAAAGGGAGCCATCTCCTTTGTATAACGACTCTTTTGGACATGAAGTTCTCAAACACCTATTTAATAATTTTTTCTATCAAATCATAAAGAACTTGTGCCCAACCTTTTCATATTTCCTTAGTTCTGAAACTTCGAAGACTAAACATGATTCATGGGAAGTTATACTATCCTGCCTAACCTGTTTTCCAAATTTTGTTTACCCTTTTCTTCTCTCCTGATGTTTGGACATCCACCATTGAAGCAAGAGGTTACATCCTAAGAAAAATCGGTGTCTATTCTTGCATCACTTAAGAACTGATTGATATCGTCTAGAATGACCGAAACTATATTGAAATACTTCTTCTCCTGATTTGGCTCACCAATGTCATGGAAAATGGCATGTGCAGTCATGACAACTCTATAATCAATTTCATTTTTCTTATCCTGGGAAACACCATGGTTCCAGAAAGCAAATAGAATGTTAAGGCATGTGTGCTACTCCAAGTGGTGTAATCGTGAATGTCACAATCGAGCCTATACCTTGGACGTGGCCAGCACTCAAGAACCATTGCTAGCCCTCAAGCGAACACTCATCCTGACTGACTACAAGCGGAAGACTAACTCAAGCATACATAAGCATCAAATTGAAAGAAACGTTCAAAATATTTTATTGAATCTCAAAACTTCGCTGAATAAACTGAGTATGAAACATAAATTTTAAATAAAATATCTGAAACTAAAAGACTCTCCAAAACTGTCTATCTATGAAGCCTCTACTATACAAAGATGAGTGTCGGGACAAGACACACGTTTCCTCAAGGAACTAATAATAACAACTCATAAAAATGGAGTCCTCGAAAAGCAAGGAGGTCTTACTCAAAAGTTGACGAGCAGATGAAGTGATCTCAACAGACTCTTGTTGAGGATCCTAAGAACCTGTATCTGCATCATTAAAAGATGCAGGTCAAATGACATCAGTACATTGTATATACGAATATGTAATATAGCTGAATAACAAGTAACTGAACTAATATGACTACAATAGATAAAACATAAACTCAACTGAATGTAAAGGGTTAAAGGAATGAAATCATTTAAAACTTTACAAAAACACTTACTCATCTCTGAGCCTCGACATAAAAAGTGTTACAATAAAAATACACTTTTAACTCTATTTGGGAAATTCTCTAACCGACAACCATCACTATGTGCTACGTGATGATACAACGTCTCACCCACGCTGTCAGAATTGTCCTACACCTTGTTGGGGTATAGAACAACTCAACTAAGTGGATCCACTAAGCTCTGTCCGAAGGCACTTAGGATTCATCTAAAAAGTATGATCATGTACCCATGTTGGCATACATGGTTTATGAGAAAAATGTGAGTTGTTTGAACTCATCCCCATATCGGTGCTCAATACTACTCCCAATAATATATACTCATGCTCAATGTTTAAAAACATACTCTTTCTCTGGTTTGAGATAATTGCTTAAACTATCCTCTTAAAAGAAGTAACTGCTCTTGAAATATCTTTTGAACTCATAACTCATTTAGAAATCAAAGTTTCTCTTTTATCAATGTAAAAACTGACACCTTTGGGGAATACTTAGTTCTCTTATACTCTTACTCAATTCATACATGAAAACTCGTTCTAAAAAATATATCAAAATCATATTGTAGTATGATCATTGATGACTTGGGAAGTCATACTACATAAGCATTGATGGTATATCTAGATACCATACTACTTAAACATTGATGGCATACTCAATTGTCATACTAATCATGTTTTAGAAATTCTTTCTCAAAACTCATTTTTTTTTTTTTAAGTTTCTCAAAACTCATCGTTACTTCCTCAAAAACTCAAGTGTTAGCTTTAAAAAGCTTGTCAAAATTTATAACTCATTTCATACAGTTTATGCGGAATTATGGACATGAACAACTCAACTCAGGGATCTTAATAACAATGTAGAAAACTCAATACTCTGAACTCAAAAATTCAAGAACTCAAAACTCAACGATACTACTCGTTTCAAGAATACTCAATTAATAGAGACCATGTTGAAATATAAACATGAACGAATCAACTCAAGAATCTTAATGCATAACATATAGCAATTCAGTAATTTGGAATAGAATTTTAAAAAGAATAAGGAACTCAAAAACTCAAATCTCATCTCAAGAATACTCAAATCTAGGAATAGAATCCTAGATGACTCTTTTACTGATTTGAAAGTAGATGTAGTGCGTGACTACGAACTAGTCCAACACTATGATAGCCTTACATACCTAAAAGAACAAGGTTCTTGAAGAATCTTGAAAAAGAACTTGAATAGAAGCCTTGAAACCCTAGCTTGAAGGAGAACAATCAAGAAAACCTTTCTTGAGATTCTTGAATAATTTTCTTGAAATCTCGTGGCCAAGAATTATGATTTTCATTAGTGATTCATAATTGTATGGAGGAATTTGAGTTGAAAAAAATGGAATTCTTGGAGAAAGACTTATCTTGAAGAAGAATTTTAAAAAAGATTGAAAGAATCTTGAATGAAGTCTTATACTTTGATTTTTCCTTAGGGTTTTGCCTTAGGGTTTGAGAGAGAAGAGAATGATGAATTAAGAGATGAAAATCTGATTGTTTTGGGTCTTTAATTAGTCAAGAAATTCGTTTAGGGTTTTTTTGAGGTAAAAAGACAAAAACGACCTTTTTTAATGTTTTTTCGTCGGCTAATTCGTTACTGCATTGTATCAGGTTACTAAAATGGTCATAACTTTTTACTCAAAACTTGGATTGTTGCGAAATTAGTGGTGTTGAAAAGAAGATTCAAATACCTTTAATTTGATAGGTTATGAGCCACATAACTCTTTATATTCTAAGAGATATGATCGTTCGAAGTTGACCCAAAGAGAATCTTACATCAAAACTTAATCGGTAAGGAAACTTTCAACTCTACTTTGTGCTAGGAGTTTCTAGTGACCTTAATTGAAAAATTATTCTCATACTAAAGAATTTACCTTCACACATATGGGCAATTTAAGAATCACCCGATATGACCCTACAAGTAAATGAAGAATAGTTCAGGTCTTAACTTACAAATTTTTGGGGTGTTACAGTGAAATTCATTAGGGAACCTCTAGAAGTAGTTCTCATGTCTGCAATGTTTGAAGAACCTCATAAATGGTATGTTTGAAGTGTCTAGCCAATTTGCTTGCACCGTTAGAAGCATATTCTTCTGGGAGTCTTTTCACCCTTTGTCACATTGTTGATGTCAACCACAGAGGACTTTTCTGTCTCCTTGCTTTCACCACATGTCCTTTCTAAGTTTGAAGTATTTGCAACTTTTCCCTGAGCTTCTCTTTTAGCAATTTTCATGCTAAAAAGTTCGGTAAATTGGAAGTATCTTCTGAAGATGTTAGAGATGATGGGATTTGAATATAAGTGGTTGAACTAGATCAGCTTTTGCATTTCTACAATTAGCTTCTCTATTCTGATTAATGGGTCCCCTGTAGGTTTATTTCAAACTCAAAGAGGACTCAAGCAGGGTGATCCTTTGTCTCCTTTGTTGTTCTTAATTACTATGGAGTGAGTGAATAACATGATCAAGGCAACCAATATGAGAGGATGTATGGAAGGTTTTGATATGGCTAGAGAGGAAACAAAAAGCTTGGAAGTGACACATCTGTAGTTTGCATATGATACACGGATTTTTTGTGGAGCTGAGGAAGACCAATTGAAGTACTTAAAAGGGTGATCTTGGTGTTGTTTGAAGGTGTATATGGGTTGCACATTAACCGAAGAAAAAGCTTTATGTATCCTATTAATGAAGTCAACATTATGTACTTGTTAGCTTCAATCATGGGTGAAGTAAGTATTCTATATACAACTTATTTAGGTATGCCATTGGGAACAAAATCCAAGTCCTTAGAAATTTGGAATGGTGTGGTAAAGAAGTGTGAGAAGAAGCTATCCAGATGGGAAGCTCACTATCTGTCAAGAGGGGGAAGACTAACCCTCATTAAGCTGGCCAGATGTTCATCCTCACAAGTTTTGTGGTAAACCTGAACTTATAAGTAATGCAACCATCATTTCTTTCAAAGTTCGTTTTTTTTTCATTCTGCAATTCCATTAGATTTAGGTGAATAGGACAGTAGTTTGATGGATAAATCCACTTTCCAAACATATTTCTGCAAAAGGAGATTTATATTCTCCATCCCTATCACTTCTTATCTTTTTTTCCAACTGATTTCAACTTCAATTTTATATTGCCTAGACGTTTCTATTGCTTCATCCTTACCATTCAGCAAATAGACATAACCGTATCAAATGCAATTGTCAATGAAAGTTATGAGATACTTTTTCCCACCACGAAATGGTGTTGACTTCATATCACAAATGTCAGTGTAAATCAACTCTAAGGAATTAGAATTCCTTTCAATAGATTTATAAGAATGCTCAAAGTTAGACAAAACTTCTAAGTTGATCAGTTTTCCTAACAAAGTTTTGTAATTGACATGTCCCAAGTGTTCATGTCACAAAACAAACAG
This sequence comes from Solanum chiquidenum, assembly GCA_029582725.1. Lineage (NCBI taxonomy): Eukaryota > Viridiplantae > Streptophyta > Magnoliopsida > Solanales > Solanaceae > Solanum > Solanum chiquidenum. Next base: position 40,351 of record JAJOOS010006070.1, on the reverse strand, counting down.
TTTGACTCAAGCAAGTAAGAACAAATAAAAATATTGAGTTTGAAAAACTCTTCGCGAGGTAGATTTTTCTCACAAATATTTGTTCCTATTTCTTACAATTTTATGTGATACAACCATTGTTTAGAGTCATCACCTTGTCAAATGTCCTTTTCGGAAGGACCTTTCCATAACTTTCAATTTGATTGTTATAGAACTACCCATGAACAAAGTTTCATTAGGTCCTATAAAGGCAATATAGTCCAAATGCTTCTTTTACAAAACATGACAAATGACTATTCACCAATATTCATGTCTATACAAATAATTATATTTAATAGACATATCTTTTCATGAAAAATCACAACATTTTAAGTGATACTTTTTCATAAAAGAACTTAATCATTTTGAACAAGCATATATATAATTTGGTAGTTTCATACTAGTCATACCATATACTAGTAAAAGAGAAACTCAACGACCACAATATCAAATATACTCCAAGAATTTTGTGGGTCTAACATAAGACAAAAGTATCATCGAATTTCATATCTTGTGCTCCAAATTTAAATTAGACACTAAGTCTAATTTTATCTTCGTCATAAGCAAAGAAACCCCACATTTTAAATATGATCTCAAAATATTTTTCGATTATTTGAAAATAGTTTTTCCACATTTTTTTTCTCATACTATCAAAATGTCATTGACAGCATGAAACCTCTTTTGGAAATATTATTCTACGAAAGAATTACAGTGCTTTAATTCTCTTTGACAATCTTTACATAGTGTCAAAGTTCATTCCATAGAGGCACTTATTGCAGGCACAAAATCACACACTTTAAGTCACTGGTCTTTTTTTTTCTATCACAATTAGACATACCACTTAGTATTTCGAATACTAACAATAAAGACCAAAATTTTTGTACAATTTGTTTCTATTTAACAATGAAATTTGTAGAAAACCAAAAGTACAACACCGACTTATTAGGTGAAGTTTTCATATTCTTCAAACCAATTGCATAGTCTAATTTATCCAGAGTAGAAAACTACAAAAGTTTTTAGTCTACAACAATCAAACACAACCAAATTTCACACGGAGTACAAAACTACAAAAGTTTTTTTTCTCCAAACAGAATAAAACATATTCTTAGATTATCACATAGAAATGTTTTTCTTTTCAAATAGCCTTCCAACTATAACATTTTGACATACTATTTTATCAAACAAAAATGTGCATCTCTCATTCTACAAACTAAAGAATTTTTAAGCCAACACTATTTGCCAAGGAAAATTCATTCCAAAACATATGGTTTGCAGATCGTTTTCCAAAGATACACATGATAAATATCAAAAGAATTAACTTTCAGAAACTATTTTCCTCCTTAGATAAATAATAAGAAGGTTACCTGGTGTAATCTTTAACCAGAATACCACCAATTTTTTTGGTACATTCTCACTTCGACCTTGCTAAAAAAGGCACCGAATTTTAAAGAAGTAGTGCATTAATCTTCTACTTCCATGATCTGTTTCTCTCAATCTTTAGGATACAAGAAACACCAACAGTATAATAATTTCCTTAAGATTGTTGCTCATCTTGCATTCCTAAGATACTTGGAACAAAAACTTTGAAGAACTTGATAAGAAACAACAAAGTTTAAAGAGCATTTTCAAAACTAGAAAATTAAAACCTGTAGAGAAAATAGAATCAGAAACAGATTAGAAACAATATGTAAATTATTTTTCTTAAAGAAATCGAACCTACTGAATGCACAATATCCTCTTAAGAAAATTATTCCCCTCAAGTACCCGAGGTTAATGGAATATATCCTCCCAGGATAGAACGATCTTACTCACCGATGTATCGGTACCTAAAATCACGGTGTCAGCGAACCACTCAACGGCAGTAAAGTACACTTAGAATACTAGATTTAGTAGTAGTAGAAGAAGTCCAAAAAATTGGTCCTTTTAAAATGAGAGGAAATCCTTTAATTTATAGAAAACAAATGGTAGTATGAAAAGGTTCTTATTGTGCCTTACAGGAAAGGTCACAACCCTTTGGAGAAGTTACAATCTTTCAAAAAGGTCACAACCTTTCATAAAAGTCGCAACTTTTCATAAAAGTCACAACTCTTCATAAAAATCGCAACTCTTCATTTTCCATTCACACCTTTTAAAACCCAACACAAAGAAGCTGCCCTGACTCGGGACAATGTAATGAAAAAGGGGGATAACCTTATGCTCTAGGTGTTTCCTATGTGGGAAACCTTAGAAACTGTAAACCATCTATTTCTACACTGCAAATATATTCAACAGCTTTGGAGGATTTTCTTGAGCCTTAAAGGCATATCTTAGACTATGCCTAGGAGAGTTACCGAGGCCTTATATAGCTAGGAGGAGGCAAGTAGACAAAATTAGATGGAGAATCATACTTGCTTCAATATGATGGGGAATCTGGAAAGAGAGAAATTCCAGATGTTTTTAAGGCAAAGAAAAAAGTGTGCATGAAGTTAAACTAAACTGCATTTTGTTGTTATGTTTTTGGTGTAATCAATTATACTCAAAAGGCACTACTTCTATAACTCAATATAGAAATAGAGAAGTGGAGTCTGGAGTGCATTTGTATATAAGGTTAGAGTACATCTCAAAAGTGCATTTGTATGTACTTTTGTGATATAATACAAAGTCACCAAGTTAAAAAAAAAGAAAAAAGTTCCAAGGGCAGGGCTGCAGGATCCAACTCCCAGCAACCAATGGGAGCATTTGGAGCTTTTTGACCTATGAGCAAATATGAAGGGACCTGATAAGAGAGTGAAACATCTCTTTCCTTGGAATATGAAGATATTAGGGTCCAAATGCTGATGGAATACCGACGTGAAGCAGCTACTTTGACTAATGAAACAACAGTGACAGCTTCCTTCTCAGTGCAGTTGCCAAGCATTTCCACCATATCATAGTTGTGTATCATATCATTTAAAGTTAGCACATTCCATTTAGTAGACCAATGCATGTACAGACCCCAAACATGCCCCTTTCTGGAGAAAATTTGGATAACACCATCAGCCCCTTTCACCTACTTGACCTAATGGGAAAAAGAATTGAGCGTCTTATTGATTTCTTGCTTGCCTATCCTGAAATCTCTACTGGTCTTGAGGAAGCCAGAACCAACCCAATTAATTGGGCAGAGTTCGGAGTTGTTTTTGGAGTTCAACCAACAAAATTGCACTTTAAATGGATTTTTAGATATCATATCGCGAATCAGATCATAATAGTGTGGCATGCTATCATCAGTATCATAAGCAACCCAGACTTGATTCTCATCAAAAGATTTTTCCATTCTATCCTTGTCGAAATTATGGAAGTCAGGATCTGGAACAGTCATTGACGTAGCTTCTGGTTCTAAATCAAACAGAGCACTAAAGACCAGCCACTTTTTCTGCTCGCATGATATTTTGGATCCACCCCAGCATCATGAGCAGTTTTATCCCTTCTCAGATCATTTTTGATAACTTCACGAGCAATTTGCTTCTTCTTTTTCCTTCTCAGATGAAGTTAGAGAAGTGGCATTTGTGCTCCATTCTTTAAGCTTCTTGGTGATCTCCATCCTAGCCTTTTTCGCCAGCATACTGTGAATTCCTAAATTGGACAACTCCCCTGAACTCCTGGGCTTGTTACTTACCACAATGGTAGTCCTCTCTGCTCTCAAAACACCATTTTCATTTCCATGTATGTTTTCTTGGCTGCTAGATTCACCTTTTGCAGCCATTTCATTTACCACTCCTTCTCTTTGAAATTTTGACTTCAACTCATCTATGCATCTCTTTTATATTAGCCTATCAGCTTCTGAACAAGTGGAAACTGAATCAGGAGCAAGACCTGCATCAGTTTTTCATGAACGAATTGTTTTTCTTCAGAAAAGTCTCCTGGCACTCAGAGCTGCTTCTGCATTAGCTCTCTTCAAGCTTCCACCAGCTGGCTGGCCGGGGTGTGCAGCTTTCCCAGCTGTAGTGGCATGCACACTTTGCATCGCTCTTCTTAAAAACTTGATCCTACTGAATGTTTGCTCTAACTGTTGAGCCAAAGCCAGAATAACCAGATTGTACTGTACTGAATTTGAAGCTGTAGGGATCTTCACACCTGAAACAGAAAATCCATTGGCAGAAGGATAGTTTGTACCCTGCTGCTGCTGGTGGGAAGACCACGAAAAAGAAGCAGCTTCAATTTTCACGGGAACACCTACCTCCCTTGCCCTAAAGGGCCGGTGACATTTGGGGCACATAATACTTTTGTTTAGGTGAAGCTTTAAGTATTCATTAGGCATCTGGCGTGTATTGCAAGATGTCCAGAATGTCTCAACTTTTGATGTCTGGGAGCCACTGGGGCGGGCTGGAAATTAGCATTTGTTGAGTTTCTTGCACTTGCTCGGTTCATGGAGAAATTATGAAATTCGTGCCGATTGCCTTGCATGGATGCATTCCTCGTAGCATGCGTATTGTCATCTATCATTCTTTCGGTTCTATCATACAACAAACTCCACGCTTCAGATATAATCTTAAACGCCCCATCTGCCCCCCAACGGATTGATTTTTATCAAGGTGAAGAGCTAGAGCAAGCCTTCTGTAGTGTTTCCTTATTGTTTCATCATCAGCTGAGAGCTCGAGAGAAAGAACACTGTAAATATCCACTTCACCATAAGTCTTCTTCTCATGAGCAACATAAACAGCCACCACCTCCAGGAACTGAAAAAGACCATCAAGGCCTAGAAACCGATTTTGAGCCTTCAATGCAAATTTTTTGAGCTCCAGCAATGTCCTTCTCAAGTAACTACTGCTCAGTGCTCAGCAATTTTTTTTGCCCTAAACAGCTTCATCTTTATTACATTTCATTAGCCTACAACTTTGGCAGGTCACAAACAAGAAAACTTTATTGTCTCCTTCAGATTAACCAGCAAATGGAGCAACACTCAATGACCTGGCTATTGTGTGAAGTTTATTCACATAAATTCTATGGAGATTAACTGTCTTCAACTCTTCAAACCCTAAAACAAACATTACAAAAATACAAGTCACTAAAATTACAAACTTGAAAGCTGAAATATTTTACGGTCCCCTGTTATGGATCTAGTTATGGGACGTTCCAAGACAAAATCAGAGTTTATGAAGAGTGAATTAGGAGTCTGGAAAGATGTTTTCTTCCTTATATTCTCTTCGATATTTAAAATCACATCTGAAGAAAATTTATGAATTTCTGACTAAAATCTACTTCATTGAATAGATAGAACTTCAGATTTGACTTCATCATAATATCTAAAATCTATTTCAGATTTAGTTAACTTTGACTTTCTTACTAAAAGAACGCAAGTAAAAAGGAAAAAAATTTAGTGTTGAAGATTCTTTCTTGGTTTTCGGGTGAAGGCACAAATACTAATATTTAGATCACGATCTAATAACTTCCTTTTCTATTTTTTGAATGTCAAATTGAAAATACTATTTATGAGGTTTTCCGTTTTCCTTTTCAAGAATAGAGCCCTTACTCCTTAGTAATCATTTACCTTAACTTTTTTAATAAAAATTAGTGGCCATGAAGTTAGCTCTTAGTTGTTGATTAAGTATCAATTGTTAAGTTTTAATGACAGATATATGATTTAGCCATGTTTTGCTACTGTTGAACAAAGAGTTGGGCTACATTAACTGTAATTTTCCTTGCAAATCTTCTTCCTTATATTTTTGTTTTCAATCTTTTAAGCACGTCATGAGAAAAGTTATGAATTTCTGACTATAAAATGTACTTACTTGAATAGATAGGACTTCATGTTTGACTTCATCGTAATATCTAAAATCTATTTCAGATTTAGTTAACTTTGACTTTCTTACTTAAAAAGCGCAAGTAAATAAAGAAAAAAAGACGCTTGGTTTTTTGGTGAGGGTGCAAATACTAATATTAGATCTACTAACTTCCTTTTCTATTTTTATCAAATTGAAAATACTATTTATGAGTTTTTTCGTTTTCCTCTTTTTTTCAAGAATTAAGTTCTTATTTTATTATTTACCTTAACTTTTTCAATTAACATAGTGACAATGAAGTTAGCTCTTAGTTGTTGATTAAGTATCAATTGTTAAGTTTTAATGACTGATGTTTTGTTACTGCTGCATAGAGCATTGGGATATTTACATTAACTGTTATTTTCCTTGTTTCATTATATTTTCTTCGGTCTTTTAAATCACATCCTGAGAAAAGTTTTGAATTTTAGACTATAATTATACTTCCATGAATAGATAGTAATTCATATTTAACTTCATCATAATATCTAAAATCCATTTCAGATTTAGTGAACTTTGACTTTCTTACTGTAAGGAGGCAAGTAAATACGGAAAAAAAATAGTGTTGAACATTTAAGTTCTTGGTTTTTTGGTGAAGTTACAAATACAAACATTCACATCACCATCTACTAACCTTCTTTTCTATCTTTTGAATATCAAATTGAAAATACTATTCATGACGTTCTTCTTTTTCCTCCTTTTTCAAGAATGAAGTCCTTAGTTTTCATTTACCTTTAACTTTTTTTAACTAACATAGTGACAATAAATTTAGCACGCACTTAGTTGATGATTAAGAATCTGGCGTAAAGTCTTAATGACTGATATATGATTTAGCCATGTTTTACTACTGCTAATAGAGAGTTGGGTTATATACATTAACTGTAATTTTCCATGTTAAAGGTCTTCATTATATTTTCTTCAGTCTTTTAAATCACATCCTAAGAAAAGTTTTGAATTTCAGAATATAATTATACTTTCTTTAATAAATAGGAATTCATATTTGACTTCATCATAATATCTAAAATCTATTTCAGATTCAGTTAACTTTGACTTTCTTACTAAAAGAAAGCAAGAAAATAAGGAAACAAATTTAGTGTTGAACAATTTGATCCTTGGTTTTTTGGTGAAGGTGCAAATAATATTCAGATCACCACCTACTAAATTCATTTTCTATTTTTTGAATATAAAATTGAAATGCTATTTGTGACGTTTTTATTTTTCCTCCTTTTTCAAGAATGAAGTTAGAATTGAGTTGTTGATTAAGAATCTGGTATAAAATTTTAATGACTGATATAATTATTTAACCATGTTGTTGCTAATGCTGAGCAGAGAGTTATGTTACTCAATGCTTCTGCAAAAGGTCTAAGACTGCAGTTCTGCAGAAAATAGCATGAACTCTGATTTGTGTCATCTGATTAACCTAAACTGGAGGGAAGAATGTTTTATATCAGAGTGGTCACTTTTTCACTCAGATACTGTCCAAAAAATAGAAGTGAAAACTATAAGTTACAACTTGTTTTTATCTGATCATTTCCCATATGTGGAATAACCTTACAAAAAATGTCTTTTGAGAAAACTCCTACGCTGCTTAATATTAAAGCTACAATCTCTTTACATTCACTAAGAAATGACAGAAGCAGATAAGGATCGTAAGGAAGAAAAGGAACAAATGCATTCTCCATTTCTTTAAAAATGTAATAGTGATCATGACATATGATCAAGAATTACAGATGACTGAAGGGACGGCAAATGAGCGGGTTGGATCAAATTCAGGCGGATCAAAACGGGTCAAAGTAATTACTGGGTCAAGAGTCAACCCGCCCAAAGTTTATTTGGGTCAAGATGGGCCACACATCTGGTCATAACCCAAATTTCCCCTCTTTTTCAACATATCACAGTTATAACAAACGCGGAAACTCATTAATGTTTTGCGTTAATGAAACTGGTAGTATGTATTGGAGTGCACCCATGTTTATGATTCAGTGATTTATCTATGTCAATGTGATTTTAATCTAACGAATTAGACTAATTGTGCCATCCAGGCTTTGCAAAAAAAAAATTGTGCTAATTTAGTTATGTTGAGATTGCAGAAATGATGGAATTAATGGAATCATGATTACCCTAGTCACCAAATTCCGTATCTACATCATAGTCCACTAGGCCAAATTGCCCACTAGGGTTACTAATCATCCTATAGCCAATAAGCCTTGGCGGCTCCATCATACCACTATAGCAAGGAGCAATAGTCAAAACATTAAAGGGCAGAAAGACAAGTTATTAAAGTCAAACAACATAACTGTTATGCGAGAAGTAAGTTAAGTTTATTATACACTAAAAACCAGAACTCCCTAAGGTGCATTCAAATTTGAGAGGACCTGTAGCTTTAGTAACTCATAGCGTCCACAGTGCCTCTTCAACTGACAATATGATCTTTAACTGCAACAAGATCAAATAGAAAAATTAATACAAACAATTAACAAATCGAACCATATGAATGAGAAATCAGTGTCTTGCATCCTCAAACAGAACCATATGAAAAAACTACAGCAAATAAATAGATAAATTAGCTGATTAGTCTCACAAGTACAGCAACATCAAGAAACTACAGCTCATCAATAGAAAACTGTGGAGTAAGAACTTTTTTTTGAGACTACATATTCAACCATAGCAATCATGTCACCTGACAACTAAGATACCAACATTTTTTTTTTTGATAAAGTCTAAGAAGCCAACATCGTATCAAACAAATCAAGACATGCCACAAATGAGAACTAACAAGAATACAAGCAGATTACTGAATAGGGATTTATGAGAGGGATAGAATAAATAGGGCAATGGATAGAGGTTGTTACAAGGATAAGTTCAGTATCAAAGAAAGAAAGCACAAGGATAGTGGTAAAGTCACCATGAACTAGCTAGACTGTAAACAATCTACATAAGATTTCCCCATGCGTTTTCTCTATCAAGTAATAAAATGCTGTACATAAATTTACAGAGTAATGAGAAGAAGCACAGCACACGACACACATCAGAAGATGAACACCAACCAGCCAAGTGGGAAAACCTTAAACCCCTAGTGGCATGGTTTTTGGAAATATATACATGAACTTCTAGTTATCTACCATGAAGATAAAGTCGGTGACGCGCTAACTGCTCATGCAAAGTCCCAAATATTTGGTACCATCGCCGCCCTGATTTCTCTTTCTTGTCATTCACGCAAACGACAGAAAAGGAGAAAAAAAATGGTTATAACTAACCAAACCCAACTATCCTAGATCTTCGGATATACTCTGGATTTACTTTCCTCTAAGACATACTCTTAAGCCAATGGGGTTAGAAATGAATTTAATCCCACTTTACCTACCGGCAACGTGTTCAATATGCATTAGCATGACCAATAATTACTGGTGTACTTTGCAACACCGATAAACACAACAGTATCAGTTGTTTCTCATGACGGTTTTTCAGTACTACCTAAGTACGGAACTGAAATACAAATGTTACTAGTGTCAAAAAAAAAAAACAGTTGTTTCTCAAGATAATAGGTAACACCGTAACGGTTATGGATGACATATCCCAAGCATGCATGTATAACCATTGCATTGGTAAGAAAATTGAAACATACGCTTTGGCTCCATCTTGGCATCAACAGCAATTGCCACTGTGAGGAAACTTGTGGTTTCCAATTAAGAGAATCAATCATGAACTCATTTGTAGTATACAGTATCAAACAATCGTGTGAAAGCATATCTATCTATTGCTCTAAATTTGGAAACGACAAAATCCACATATGCCAAATCATTTTCTCCTCTAATGCAAAATACAGAAGAAGTCATTGATGAAAGTCTAGACTGTGCAACATCAGTGAGAGATTGCAGAAAAAAAAATTGTTTTTAAAAGTAAAAGAGAGAATGCAAAAAACTATACAAGTACTTCAGTTGAAATTAGTTAAAATTGCCCTCAATGCAAGAAGGCAAAAATATAAAAACCGAAAATGTCTTTTAGTTACTATCTGATAGAGTGAAATTAAAACAAACAACAAAAAAGTTGCAGTTTTAACAACAAACCCCTTGAGCGGAAACTTAGTGAATAGTTTTTCCATGGAGACAAACCCCTCCGGCGGAAAAGTTCCCTTTGTCACTTCTCAGAAAAAGAAGAAAGTTACCACCTTTAACGAAAATGGAAAAGCAATGGACTTAACCAATTAATTAATTTTTTTTGTAACCCGAGGTGTGAATTAAGGAAATGACAAAGTTACCTTTAAGGACCAAAGTTATCCTGTCCACCGTTCCCTCCACCAGCATTGAAATTATCACCAGCAGGCTGCCACGCCTGCAATGGAGGCTGAACGTACACTGAAGGAGCAATCACAGGCCCTCCTATCATCGGCCCAGGCATAACAGGCCCTCCTAGCATCGGCCCAGGCATAGCAGGCCCTCCTGGCATCACCCCAGGCATAGCAAGCTGTCCCATTGGTGGATAAAAATAGGGAAAACCACCACCTGCTGTGGGGCCCACCATGCCAGGCCCAAAACCAGTAGCCACTTCATTGATCTCATCCGCAGGGACGACGTCAGCAAGGAAATCAAAAATATCAGTCCGCCTAATAGCGGCAGCGAAGTCAGTTTTCTTAAGAGTCCCACGGTTGTTTTCCTGGGCGTGAAACCAGGAACGAAGAGTGAGCTCCAGAACAAAGAGCTCACATGCCTTTGAAAACAAAATCGGTGTTTCAGCAGACACCTTGAGGACATTGTTTTCAGATTTTATAATCCTCTTGATCCTGGAAATGGGAAACTGGTGATGCTTAAAATCATCCAGCTCCTCAATTTCTTCACGCTGGCAGTTCCAGAAAATCCTCATTTGCTCTTCCACCTGCTGCTGTTGCTGCAGCTGCAGCTGTTCATGCTGCTGCAGCATCAGCATTTGGTGGAAGGGGTAACCAGGGTACAGAGGCTCCGCCGATTGTTGATGATTGTTCTCCATGGGTTTTTGGTAGAGGAGCGGATTTTCCTGTGTAACTGTTAACACAGACTGAGAAATGGAAGAATGAAGAAGAAAACTACCTACTCATTAAGCTTTATTGCAGACTCTGACAAAATTGGATTGTAGCTTTTCTCGGATTTTAGGCTTCATGTATGAACTGTATTTTGGTTTTTAGTGTGAGTTCACACCAGTTCTCCTTCCCCAGTTTAACTCTTCCCATTTTTGCCATTTTCGAAAATGGAAAAACACACTGGTGTGTTCACACACGTTTCTGCGTCTCTTTATTTTTCCTATTTTTCTCATTCTAAACAGCAAATATTATTAGTAGTATATTCTTTTTTTAGTAGAAAGGATATTATATTTATATTTATATTTATAATTAAACATTTAACATTACATTATCACAATTAATATACATGGATTGTCAAGAGGGGCTAATTTATTACATGTAGATTGTAATATTAGTTTATTAGATAGTGTTAGGAGGATTCTTTATTAAATATTTGATTTATTGATTGATTATTTATTAAAGTTTTAATTCTTCATTTATGGATTCTTCGATATTCTTTCTCTAATCATATATAGTATATGCATATGCTTTCGGACAGTACTAGTCTATAGACTTCACCCGTCTATTCTTAGTCAATAGTGTTTCATTCACAACTAAGTTAGTCATACTAATCTCATGAAGGTGACTCTTAATAAGTCCTTCTAAGCTTTAAGTAAATTTGTTTAAAAGAGAATTGAGTCTAATCTAGCAAATTAATCTTTAGATACTCAACGTATTCAAAATAAGTATTAGCTTATAAGACTTTTTGGACTATCTAAGAACCTTAGATAGATTGTACGATTTTATAATAAATGTGCACCTATTATATACATATTTTATTCTTTGTCTTGCATAAATTTCATAAGGGCTTACATATGACTAACAACTTTCACATATTTATAACAAGTAATACCAAGTCATTCACCTGACATGGGATATATAATACTACAATATATCTTATATATCCCATAGACTTAATTATTATTTTTGTATATTATTGCACTGTTTGTTCTCAAAAACTTCTACAAGTGACCTTGATCAATTTCTTTGGCATGACAAACACTGAAGATCAAAATACTTGAATAGAAATAAAAACTGACTTTATTGATTGTATAAAAAATTAATGGTCCATGACTATATCCTCCCTAGCATCTTATCTATCAAAGATTTACATTAAACGAATGAAATTATCTTTGTACTCAAAGAGACTCCCAAATACTTGAATGGTAAACGTATCTTATGAAAAGTGAGTTCATTTTGGATGGTAATGGAAGTATCATGAGGTCCTCTTTGGAATTGTGGTAAGATACTCAATAGCAAAGATACGTCCCTCATCAAAATTCAAACATGAAGGTGTCAAACCAAGAAATTTCACCAAGTAGTGATGATGAAAATTTAGCAAACTTAACGATGACCTCAAGTATTAACACATCAACTTAATTATTTTAGAAAACACAAATAATTCATACTTGCTTGAGATATCAAATATCCTCATAAATAGTACTTATATCATACATTCTGTGAAAAACCTATTCATTTATCATGTATTTGAATCATTGTTATCTAATCTTACAAATTAAAATGGATTAGACTACTATAGGCACTAAGCATATTAACTTTCATGTTATAACATACAAATGAAACATTTGCTCTAACATTTCAGATTCCATTACACAAACATGACAAACTTCATCTGTAGAATAACTTCTTTTTTTTTGTAATAACATAATTAACATGCAATATATTTAAAACACATCTCCTGAAAATAAACTTGTTTTTGATATTTGAAGACCATATATAGGTTTCAAAAGGATTCGGGAAATACACGAGAATTAGTTTCTAGATGATAGCTAAACTTTACTTCATATTTTTTCGAATTAATCAAATATCAAATCAGTCTATCATTATCCAAAAAAAAACTGAAATAGAAAAAACAAATTCATCATCTTGATTAAGAAAAAGTATTCACCGAATATCCCAAGAGTTAGTGCCATCATATCCCAAGTGTTCAAAAACAATTAATGAGGAACTGATATAGCTCCTTTTTCTTTCCTCTTGCCACTGTAAACAGCTCCAAGTAGTTCTTTTGGCATCTTACTTGTGGACTTTCAGATTTTGCGTACATCAAAAGTAAATGGTTCCGCTGATCTACAAGTTGAAAAAGACGATCATTTCCTGGATTCAGGCAATAAACAGCAGTAACTTGTTTCCATCCAGATGTCAAAACATTAAAATCTGATCAGCACAGATATAAAGGAGGTCTAGATTCAACGAGAGAAGTAAGGAATACACAAAATGGGAAACAAAGAGAAGCTCAGCCAAGTACAAGTACTTACATAGAGCGGACTAAATTCTCCAACTAAGCAATATGCCTGAAATCACTCTAGAAAAGAACGTCCAGGGTGGTCAGGTGATTGAAAAATGGAACTTAGTACCAGCAATGTAATGTAAGTGCTGCTTCACATGGTGTCCAGATGATGAAAAGGATTAGAACTCTCAAAAAAACAATGCAAATGCAGGTCTCGCTTCACCAAAAGATTAGTGCTCCTTTTCCCATATGATATCGTCCTCTTTAGATTATAAACCAAAGAATCAATATATCTTATTTACAAAGAGAAACCTAACAGAATGTTTGCATACATAAAAGTTGATGGAAATCAGCCAGTTGCTTTGATGAAAAGTATAACAAAGAGATCTTACTAACCAATGGATTCATCTACTTCGAACATATCATACCTCATAATTATTCAAGGACATCTGCAATAAGAAAACATACTCATTAACTTTAGATTTGAAGAAACAGTGCCATCATTGGAATCTCCTGCTTCACGGGCACTAAACTTGTAACATAGTTATATTTGATCCAAGTATGAATAATAAGTTATTGCGGGTCAAGTGTGAATCCATGATGCTTATTTTAACAAATTAGAGCCGCCAATTTTTTTTTAATCTTAATCAGGTGTACATGAGTTTTTCTTTTCAACATCTGAGTTACAAAGTAATCAGCACTTCACTTCAATCTTAATGAATTTTCAAAAACATGTTAAAGTGTTGAGCCTAAAGGTATCCTGGAAAAGACATTATTCACTTTATAACATCTTTATTAAATGCAAAAGTTGGATGAAAAGAATATTAAAAAATGCATGCATCTTCAGCTGTAAACTCAAGACACATATAAACTCGAACACTTTACAAGCCAGTATTGATTAATATTCATAGAGAACTGATAGCATTTGTGGTAGCATACTGGCACACCTCTATTAGGACTTAATGATGTTTGGGAAGTTAAGGAGATGGTGAGATGCAAGACAATGTTTCTGACCTTCAACGGAAAATCAAGAAGATGCTCATCGTGGAAGATCCCAAGAATTGTGACTACGAGTGTGCTAAGCACACATATTTCATGGTGCAAGTCCAAGCTCAAGAAGAAGAGACCAAATGGGCAAGTGTTTATTATTGATAGATTGAGGCGCATATGGAGCCCAAACGGAACTGAAAAGCAAGCCTAAGTGGGATGAATTACACCCCCAAAAGGTCTGGAAATTATGCCCAAAAGAGCTGAAATTTGGCGGTTTTTGGTCCAAGAATTGCCACTTCCTTATTTGTTAGGTAGTTTTGGAAAGTGTGACATTAATTTTAAATTTTCCTAGTATAACTTTTCCTTAGCTTAACATTTTCTAGTTATGTTTTACTACTTATTATTTCCATAAAATTAGAATTCGGATCTCATGATATCTAGGAGAGGGGTGCACGGTATATAAAGTTTTTCTAGTTTTTCGGACACAACATTGTTATCAATATTATTGAGAGATTATTCTCTTCACAGTTACACTACTGGGGATTTTTTTAATAAAGTACACTACTTTGTATTTATAACCTTACAAAAACAATTCTTTTAAGAGGTAAGATTATATTCTTTACTTGATTTTTATGGTTTTTAGAATCATAACAAATAATTGTCTTTAATTGTTCAATTAGGGGTCTAGATCATTTTCATAAAATCTCGAATTGAATCTGCTAGTAAATATGATAAGCCCTAATATACTAGTAATTAGATCTAATGCAATCAATTAGGATTTTTAGTAATTACTTTTGATATTTGGAGATTTATTTCTTGAATTTCGATTCGAGTCTTTGATCTTCGTATTTTTCGCTTCCGCATTATTTTCTTGTTTTTCATTCAAATAACTTGATTCTTATCCAAAACCACATCAAATAGTAAGAATATTGCAATCCATCAAAATGACAGAGGGAATCATAATTAAACAAGGTGTTACCAGAAATCTCAGCCATTGGTCTCCATCAAACATGGATAGATGACTGCATTAAGGGATGGTGTATCTCCTGAATCAGCAGGTTTACTTTTGATGACTTTTTCACTACCATTCACATACTCTCCCTCTGAATCTTGTACATAACAATCAGAAAGAAGATGCTCAAAGGCAGTTGAAAGCACAACACCAAAATGCAAATGGCCATGGACAGTTATGAAAAAGGAAACCAGATTAAATAAGTTGTGAAAGATATATAAGAATGAAATCAATAGCATATCATGTATCGCTGTAGCAGGAGCAAATGCTTCTGTTGTTATCTCCTCAAATTCTTTATTGACTAGTCTTTCTTTCCTAGCTTCATGTGACAAAAACTTTTACCATGTAAAATCCAATAAAGTCACAAGATAAGGATGTCTACTAGCCGATCAAGTGAAGCTCAAGCTTGAGAATTTCAACAGGCTTAAATTAAAACCAGCAATTTCATGTCAAAAACTCTTTAATTCCTACTTTGCTGTTTAAGCAACCCAGCAAGGAAAAGAGGAGAGCACGATTATTTACGCGGAGTATCAAACATCTGTCTCCCAAATGGATGGCCGAAATTGTGATTCCCTTTTTATACCCAGTAGCAATTACTTCCTCATGGTACTGGTCATAAGCTTATCCCAACTGCATCAGAGCCAGAATTGAGTTGATTTTAAGCTCATGCAAAGCCTCAGTGACTATGTTAAGGGGTGCTACAGAATATACACCCCTTTCTTCTCCAAAAGAGAATAACAAGAGAAAGTGAAACTTCTAGAAACCACCTTAGTACCAACAGTGCTTCTAAATTTAAGTTGTCGATCTCAACATAGGAATGTGGTTCTGTTTGAGATCACAAACTGGCTTCAACATGATTATCATGTAAAAGGTGTTAATGGAAATGATAATCATGTGGAAGCCAATTTGTGATCTCAAACAGAACCACATTTAAATGTTGAGGCGACAACTTAAATTCAGAAGCACTGTTGTCAAAGCTTAAAGCACAATATGCCATCTTCTTGATCATATTGAGCATATCTATCAATCATAGAAAATGATTCATCCTCATCTATAGCTGAATGTACTGATTGTCCCTTCCCAGTGTCAGTATGTGACCTTTTCAGACTATGTTTTACTCTTTTCCTAAACAGAAAAGACGCTGCCCCCCCCCCCCCATTTCCAAGCATCCTGGCAACCCAACCCATCATAATATTTTATTAGTGAAGCAAACCAATCAAGCTTTGAAATTCTCCAACTTCCCAATCTTGTAAATTTTTACAAAACCTCATATCCCACAACACTTCTCCCTCAAACTCCATAGTTGGATAATGCACATCCCTTTTTGGCAAGAAATTCTATACATGATAGGGAAAGTGAGTCTCAAAGTACTGTTCCCACACCACCTCTGATCCCAAAAACTCACCACACTCCCCTAATCCACTCGAAAAGACGTATTCTCATTGAACTCTTCCCATCCCTTTAAAATAATCCTCCGTAGTCCACAACCGATAGGGAGTGAAGCATTCCAACCCACCTCAAAGGCCTCATACATCTCTACAATCACCCTTCTCCAAAAGCATTAACATCTATGCCAAATCTCCATAACCACTTTCACAAAAGTGTCATGTTAAAGAGCCTTATGTCACGGACTTAGACTTCAACTAGGGCACCGTGCGGCACTCGACAACTTACTCACGACTCTTTCACGATCTTGTAAGCTCAAGTAAGCCTTTTCAAACTTAGATTGCTAAGAGAACGAAGAAAGACACAAGAGAGTCAAAAAAAAAAAAAAAAGGCTTTGTATTGCTTTGGAAGATTGCTTACAACTTGCTTGGTTTACAAATGAGAGCCCCTCTATTTATGCTACAATCCAAGGGGCTAAAGTGTAAATAAAAATTGTTACACAAGTCCTTGCATATTAACAAGTTAGTCCCTCTTCGAGAATTCTCAACAAGTCTAAAGATTTTAAAACCTTCCAAGAAATCTTCTAGGGTATTCTAGAGTCTTCTCCAAACCTCTCCACGACTCTAGATTCTTCCCCCCTTATTTTAATGCCTAACTTGTATGACAAAGTGGCAGGTCATGACACTTAGATCCTTATAACAAGATAACCCCAACATTTCTATTTTTGAGGGGGGAGAGGGGGAAAGCCTCAAACCAAATGAGTTAGGGTTGGCTATATGAATTCTCTGTATTAATTGCTTTGTCAAAAAAATTCTCTATATTAATTATTTTGTCTGAAATTAGAGTAAAATTAAACAGCTCAAAGAGACATCCTAAATCTTCATTATTAAATCATTTTAAATTGACAAGTGATAGATACCAATTTATGATTCTAAAAATCTACTTCCTTACAGAATTTCTTATCAGACACTTCAAAAAAGGCACTTTTAATTTGTAAAAACATTATCCACAAAATCCAGAACAGAATCTCACAATCAAAGCATTAAAAACCAAAAGTATTCGACATGAATTAAGCAAGTTAACTAAATTCCTAGAATTCCATGTCATCTAGCAACACAGATTTAAAAGAAAAAAAAAGGTTATATATACATGATCACATACATCCACACGTATACATATATATAACATGTAAATATATACCAAAGCATAAATCATCATACTCACAAGAACAACGGCAGATAACAGTTACAGCAATCCGAATGAAACAACGCCGGAAGCATTTGATTAGAAGTAGTTTTACCTGCAAAAGGAAGGAAAGGTGAACCGCATAGTGAGTCGTCAGTGAATTTGCACCCAAAAGAAATAATTCTTTCTTTTGCTTCTAGCTATACATAGTGTTGATCAAACCCTAGAGGAATGTGCAATTTTGGTTGGTAAAACAAATTTTCAGAAAAAAGAGAGAAGGCTTTGTTTTTCTGCATGTAAAGTATTTTTTTCAGGTTTGACTTGGCCCTTTATTTAGACCTTTTACAGTTGGGGGAGGGGGGTTAGTAGAGTTCAAACCCTTACCATAGTCAATTTTTAAAACACTTAAATTTGGAGAGTATAATTTTAAAAAATATTATTTTGGGCTATATGCAGTAATTGTAATTTTCCTTGCTAAATTTTCTTGTCTTGTCAACATCCTGAGAAAAGTTTTGAATTTCTAACTATAATTGTACATCCTTAAATAGATAGGAATTCATATTTGACTTCATCTTAATATCTAAAATCAATTTTAGATTTAGTTACCTTTGACTTTCTAACCAAAAGAACGCAACTAGATAAGCAAAAAATATTTAGTGTTAAAAGATTTTGATTCATGATTTTTTTCGTAAAGGTGCAAATACTACTTATTCAGATCACCATCTACTAATTTTCATTTCTATTTTTGGAATATTAAATTGAAACTACTATTTATGAAGTTTTCTTTTTCCTCCTTTTTCAAGAATAAAGTCCTTAGTTTTCATTTACCTTAATTTTTTAACTAACATACTAGACAATGAAGTTAGCACTGAGTTGACGATTAAGAATCTGGTGTAAGACTTCAACGAAATATATGATTTAGCCATGTTTTGCTACAGCTGAACAAAGAGTTAAGCTATATACATTAACTATAATTTTCCTTGCTAAATTTTCCTCATAT
Organism: Solanum chiquidenum; assembly: GCA_029582725.1. Lineage (NCBI taxonomy): Eukaryota > Viridiplantae > Streptophyta > Magnoliopsida > Solanales > Solanaceae > Solanum > Solanum chiquidenum. The sequence continues at coordinate 21,646 of JAJOOS010006070.1, read as the reverse complement.
TTTCTTCGGTCTTTAAATCATTACCCTGAGAAAAGTTTTGAATTTCTGACTATAAATATACTTCCTTGAATGGATAGGAATTCATATTCATCTAAAATCTACGTCAGATTTAGTTAACTTTGACTTTCTTACTAAAAGAACGCAAGTAAATAAGGAAAAAAAATTAGTGTTGGAAGACTTTGATTTTTGGTTTTTTGGTGAAGGTGCAAATACTAATATTCAGATCCCGATCTACTAACATCCTTTTCTATTTTTTAAATATCAAATTGACATGCTATTTACGACATTTCATTTTCCTCCTTTTTCAACAATGAAGTCTGTAGTTTATATTTACCTTAACTTTTTCATCAAATGACAATGAAGTTGGCACTGAGTTGATGATGAAGAATCTGGTGTAAAGTTTTAATGACTAGTATAATTTAGCCAGGTTGTGTAAAGTTTTAATGACTAGTATAATTTAGCCATGTTGTTGCTACTATTGAATAGAGATTTGTATTACTCAATGCTTCTACACAGATATTAAAGGTCTACTGTAATTCTACAGAAAACAACATGAACTTTGATTTGTGTCTTTTTTAAAATAAAAAAAAACTGGTAACTTTGTATATATATATGTGTGTTAGAATCAGAACTCTGATTTGCGTCTTCTGAGTAACCTAAGCTGGAAGGAATAATGTTTTGTATCAAAGCAAAAATCACGTGTTCACTCATATATTGTCCAAAAAATAAAAGTTGGACTCAGAACTATTAGTTACAACTTTTTGTCTTTATCTGATCCATTCCCATCTGTGCAATCATCTCACTAACAAAATATTGTCTTTTGCAAAACCTCCTACACTGCTTATTGTTGAAGCTATTATCTCTTTACATTCACTAAGAAATGACAGAAGCAGATAAGACTGGTAAGGAAGAAAAGGGTGCATTCTACATTTCGTTACAAATGTAATAATGTACCACAAACAGTGATGATGGCATATGATCAAGAATTACAAATGACAATAGAGCTGGCAAAATAGGCAGATCGGGTCAAATTCAGGAGGATCAAAATGGGTCAAGGAAGTTATGGGTTAAGAGTCAACCCGCCTTTATTTGGGACAAGATGGGTCATAACCCAAATCTCCCCTCTTTTTAAACATATCATAGTGCACCCATGATTATGATTCAGTGATTTATCTATCTTAATGTGATTTTAACCTAATAAATTAGAGTAGTTATGCCATGCAATAAGAGATTTGTGCTAATTTAGTTATGTTGAGATTGCATAAAATGATGAAATTAATGGAATCGTAATCACCCTAGTAACCAAGTTCCACACCTACATCATTGAGCACTATGAGGGTGTTTGGATAGGCTTGTTTTAAGGAGGTGTTTGGATTGACTCTTTTTAAGAAGCTTATAAGCTAAAAGCTACAAGTTGGGAATACCCTACTTTTGGCTTTTAGCTTATTTTTGTACTTTTTCAGCCTAAAAGAAAGTGCTTAAAAACACTTCTTGTCTTTCCCAAACACCTCCAAAAATAAACAAGAGCTTAAAAGCCAAAAGCTACTTAAAATAAGCCACAGTCCAAACACCCAAGTAGCTTTTGGATTTTAAGCTCTTTTTTATTTTTGGAGGTGTTTGAGAAAGACAAAAGTGCTTTTAAGCACTTCTCTTTTAGGCTGAAAAAATACAAAAATAAGTTAAAAGTCAAACGTTGGATATTCCCAAGTTATGAATCTTAGCTTTAGCTTATAAGCTACTTAAAAATAGCCAATCAAAACACCCTTATGTCATGTGGAAAGTTAGAATTAAAGAATTGCCAATAAAGGAAAGAGACAGTCTTTTTTAACTAACTAAAAATGAAATTTAGACAAACAAATTAAAATGGATGAGGTATTTATGTAGTTTTTCTTTTTACTCCTTTTTCAAGAACGAAGTCCTTAGTTTTCATTTACCTTAATATATTCAACCAACATAGTGACAAAGAAGATAGCACTTAGTTGATGATTAAGAATCTAGTGTAAAATTTTAATGACTTGATATATGATTTAGCCATGTATTGCTACTGCTGAACAAAAAGTTGGGCAATATACATTAACTGTAATTTCCCTTGCTAAATTTCTGCCTTACATTTTCTTCGATCTTTTAAATTACATCCTGAGAAAAGTTATGAATTTCTTACTATAAATACTTCCTTAAATAGATAGAACTTCATAATGGACTTCATCATAATATCTAAAATCTATTTCAGATTTAGTCAACTTTGACTTTCTTACTAAAAAAACACAAGTAAATAAGGAAAAAAATTAGTGTTGAAGATTTTGATTCTTGGTTTTTGGCTGAAGGTGCAAATACTAATATTCAGATCACCATCTACTAACTTCATTTTTATTTTTTGTAATATCAAAATGGAAAATTTTATTTATGAGGTTTTTCATTTCCTCCATTTTCAAGAATGACCTCCTTAGGTTTCATTTACCACCATCTACTAACTTCATTTTCTATTTTTGGAATATCAAATGGAAAATACTATTTATGAGGTTTTCCGTTTTCCTCCTTTTTCAAGAATGAACTCCTAAGGTTTCATTTACCTTTTACCTTTTCAACTAACATAGTGACAATGAAGTTAGCTCTGAGATGTTGATTAATCAATTGTAAAGTTTTAGTGACTAATATATGATTTAGCCATGTTTTGCTACTGCTGAACAGAGAATTGGGTCATATATGACTTCAATTTTCCTTGCTAAATTTTCTTCCTTATATTTTCTTTGGTCTTTTATATCACATCCTGAGAATTTTTTTGAATTTTAGACTGTAATTATACTTCCATGAATAGATAGGAATTTATATCTGACTTCATCATAATATCTAAAATTTATTTCAGATTTAGTTAACTTTAACTTTCTTACAAAAAGAACGCAAGTAAATAAGGAAAGAAATTTAGTGCTGAACAGATTCTTGTTTTTTTGGTGAATGTGCAAATACTAATATTCAAGTCACCATCTACTAACTTCCTTTCCTATTTTCTGAAAATACTATTTCTAATGTTTTTCTTTTTCCTCCTTTTTCCAAGTATGAAGTCCTTAGTTTACATATTTACCTCAAACTTTTCAACCAACATAGTGACAAAGAAGTTAGAACTGAGTTGATAACTAAAAAACTGGTGTAAAATTTTAATGAATGATAAAAATGATTTAGCAATGTTGTTGCTACTATTGAATAGAGAATTGTATTACTCAATGCTTCTGCACAAGGTCTAAGACTACAATTCTGCTGAAAATAGCATGAACTCTGACTTGTGTCATCTGATTAACCTAAACTAGAAGGAACATTGTTTTGTATCAGAGTGAAAATCACTTTTTCACTCAGATACTGTCCAAAAATTAGAAGTTGAACTCAAAACTCTTTAGTTACAACTTGTTTGTTTTTATCTGATCTGTTCCCATATGTGTGATCACATGACTAGCAAAATATAGTCTTCTGCAAAACCTCCTACACTGCTTAATGTTAAAGCTACTATCTCTTTACATTCACTAAGAAATGACAGAATTAGATAAGATTTGTAAGGAGGAGAAGGAACAAATGCATTCTCCATTTCTTTAAAAATGTAATAAGTGTTTTTCATCAAAAAAAAAAATGTAACAATGTACCACAAATAGAGATCATGACACGTGATTAAGAATTACAGATGATTGTAGGGGTGGCAAATGGGCAGGTTGGGTCAAATTCAGGTGGATAAAAATGGGTCAAAGTAATTATTAGGTCAATAGCCAACCAGCCCAAAGTTTATTTGGATCAAGATAGGTCAAACAATGGGTCATAACCCAAACCTCCCCTCTTTTTGAGTATATCATAGTTATAACAACAGGAAAACTCATCAAAGTTTTGAGTTTGAAGCTGGTGGTATGTATAAGAGTGCATTCATGTTTATGGTTCAGTGATTTCTCTATGTCAATGAGATTTTAATCTGACAAATTAGACTAATTGTGCCATCCAAGCTTTGCAAAAAAAATTATGCTAATTTAGTTATGTTGAGATAGCATAAATGATGGAATCATAGTCACCCAAGTCAGTAAGTTCCGCACCTACATCATTGACCACTACGCCAAATTGCCCCACTAGGCTTACTAATCATCCTATAACCAATAAGCCTTGGTGGCTCCATCATACCACTATAGCAACGAGCAATAGTCAAAATACTAAAGGGCCGATGGAGAACTGATTAAAGTAACATAACACGATTATTATGCGAAAGTAAGATAAGTTCATTACACTAAACACCACAACTCCATAAGCAGTCAAATAAACTAGACAGTTTTATATCGACAAAACGACTAAAAGATTCAAGTCATACTGTTGAGCCAGTACCCATAGACAGTAGCAATAAGAAGCATCCATAGTTGAGAGGACCTGCAGCATTAGTGACTAAGAGCTTCCGTTGTGACAGTGCCACTGAGCATTTGGATCAACAGAGGCATGACCTTTAACTGCAACAAGATCAAATAGAAAAATTAGTACAAACAATTAATAAATCGAACCATATGAATGAGAAATTAGTGTCTTGTACCTCAAACAGAATCATATTAAGAAACTACAGCAAACAAATAATAAATAGATAAATTAGCTGCTTAGTCTCGCAAGTACAACAACATCAAGAAACTACAGCTCATCAATAGATAACTATGGAGTAAGAACTTTTTTTTAGATACTACATACTTGACCATAGCAATCATGTCACCTAAGAGCTAAGATGCCAACAATTTTTTTATCAAGTCTAAGATGCCAACATCATATCAAGCAAATCAAGGCATGCCACAAATGAGTGAAATAACATGAATACAAGAGGATTAATGAATAGGGATTTATGAGAGGGCTGGAATAAATAGGGCAATGGATAGAGGTAATTACAATGATAGTTCAGCATCAAAGAAAGAAAGCACAAGGATGGCGACAAAGTCACTATAAACTAGCTAGACTATAAACAATCTACATCAGATTTCCCCATGCATTTTCTCTATCAAATAATAAAATGCTGTACATGAATTTTCAGAGTAATGAGCACAAGCATGGCACATGACACATATCAGAAGATGAACACCAACCAGCCAACTGAAAAAACCCCTACTGGCACGAATATCGGAAATATAAAGATGAGCTTCTAGTCTTCTCCCGTGAAGAGAAAGTTCGTTGACGCACCAACTGCTCATGCAACGTGCCAAATATCTGGTACCATAGCCGTCCTGGTTTCTCTTTCTTGTCATTCACACAAACGACAGAAATGGAGAAAAAATGGTTATAACTAACCAAATCTAACTATCCCAGTTCTTCGAACTTGCTCTAGATTTACTTTCCTATAAGACATACTCTTAACCAATGGGATTAGAAACGAGTATAATCCCACTTCACCGACAAGCCACGTGTTCAATATGCACTAGCATGAACAATTATTACTGATGTACATTGCAGCACCGATAAAGACATCAGATATCAATTGTTTCTCAGGTTAATAGATAACGGTAATGGATGGCATATCCCAGGCATGCATGCATATATAATCATTGCATTGGTAAGAAAATTGAAACATATGCTTTGGCTCCATCTTAGTATCAACACCAATAAGGCAATAACAGTTACCACTCTGAGAAAACTTGTAAAATCCGATTAAGAGAATCAATCATGAACTCCTTTATAGTACAGAGAAATCAAACAATCATGTGGAAAGCATATCAATATATTGCTCTAAATTCAGATACCACAAAATCAAGATATGCCAAATCATTTTCTCCACTAATCAAGATATAGAAGAGGTGATTGATGAAAGTTTAGACTGTACCTGTAACTCCTATCTCCATGTTGCAACATCCATGAGAGTGTGCAGTAAAAAATTGTTTTTAAAAGTAAAGAGAGAATGCACAAAATTATACAAGTACTTTACTCAAATTTAGTTAAGATTTCCCTAAATGCATGAAGGCAAACATATAAAATGCAAAAATGTTTGTAGCTACTATCTGATAGAGTGAAAGTAAAACAAAGAACAAAAAAGTTGCAATTACAAACCCCATGGGTGGAAAAAAATTTCCATGGAGACAAACCACTCATGGGGAAACGTTCCCTTGGTCGCTTCGCAGAAAGAAATTAAAAAAAAAGAAGGTACCACCTTTAACACAAACAATCATGTGGAAAGCATATCAATCTATTGCTCTAAATTCAGATACCACAAAATCAAGATATGCCAAATCATTTTCTCCACTGATGCAAAATATATAAGAGGTGATTGATGAAAGTTTAGACTGTACCTGTAACTCCTATCTCCCATGTTGCAACACAATGAGAGAGTGCAGAAAAAAATTGTTTTTATAAGTAAAGAGAGAATGCACAAAATTATACAAGTACTTTACTCAAATTTAGTTAAGATTACCCTAAATGCAAGAAGGCAAACATATAAAATGCAAAAATGTTTGTAGCTACTATCTGATAGAGTGAAAATAAAGCAAAGAACAAAAAAATTGCAGTTACAAACCCCATGGGTGGAAACTTTTTTCCATGGAGACAAACCACTCATGGGGAAACGTTCCCTTTGTCGCTTCTCAGAAAGAAAAAGAAAAAAAAGTTGCCACCTTTAACAAAAATGGAAAAAAGCAATTCGACTTGACAAATTAATTCATTTTCTTCTAACCCTAGTAGTGAATTAAGGAAATTACAAAGTTACCTTTGAGGATCACCGTTACCCTGAAAACTGCTCCCTCCAGTAGCATAGGGATTACCGCCAGCAGCATGCCAACCGGACTGCCGCGGGTACAACGGAGGCGGGACGTGCACTGAGGGTGCAACCCAAGGCATAGCACGCCTTCCCATGATCCCCCGGGGTGGAGCAGGTGGTCCCATTGATGGAGCAGGTGGCCCCATTGATGGAGCAGGAGGTCCCATTGGTGAGTAACAGTACGGGATACCACTTGGTATATTGCCCAGCATGCCAGGCACAAAATCAGTAATTTCTTCCTCGGTCTCATCCATAGAAATGGCGTCCACAAGGAAATCAAAGAGTTCAGTCTCCCTAAGCACCGTGATGAAGTCGGTCTTTTTCAGAGTCCGACGCTGGTATTCCTGGGCGTTAAGCCAGGAACGATGGGTGAGCTCCTGAATAAAGAGCTCGCATGCCTTAGCAAGCAGAACAGGCGCTTCAGCAGAAATCATATGGACATCCTTGTCCGATTTCATGATCTTCTTGACTCGGGAAATGGGAAGACTGTGGACCCTAAAATCTCTTATCTGTTTGATCTCTTGAAGCTGAGCTGCCCAAAATAGTTGCAACTCCATTGGCTGCTGCTGGAGGAGATGATCGTTCACAGTCGGCTGAGCAGTCGCCGCCGCCGCCGCCGCCGCCGCCGCCTCTGCATTCGCTGCCGCCTCGTCAGAGTGGTTTGCCATGTTATTTTTACTGAGCGATAATTTCAATGCTCTCAGACTGAGAGGAATTGAAGTGGACTGATTACACCTGTGCACTCTTATATATACCCGGGAGAGGAAAAATGACGGTTTTAGTCCCTAAGTTATAAGTTTATTTCAAATTTGGTCCCTGTAATAACCGGCTAAACATATTTAACCTTTAATTAACTAAAATGAGTAATTTTGATCCAATCACTAACAGAAGTCCAAACGGTAACGGACATTTTAATCCTACTAAGGGCAAATTGGGTATTACATGTCACAACATTGTAGTATAGTTTTACATTATATAAAAACATAGAGAATAGAATTAAATTATAACTTTTTTAAAGGTTTTAGAATTTTATTTATGGGTTGAATTTTTAAATATTGTGTGTTCATATATATATATATATTTTTCGTCTTTATTTTCTGTATTTTTCTCGTTCTTAAAAGAAAAAATCATTTGTGTGTTCACACACATTCATGATATGTATTTTATTTCAGTTTGCTATGTTTTAAGATAGAGTTTTGTAGATAATTGAGAAAGAGTTTTGAAATGGAGTTTTACGTTATAAAACATGACAGATGGAGATAAATTTGAATTGTAACGTTTTTAGATTTTAGACTTTATTTATGGGTTAAATTTTTCAATGTTTTGTATGTTCACATATGTTTTTCTTTTTCCATTCTCCTCATTTCAAAAGAAAAAATTATTGTGTTCACACATATTTCTGCATACCTCTTTAATCTTTATCATATTCTTTTAATTCTCGATGAAAAAATATATTCATCTGTCTTTAATTACTTGTCCACTTTTATTTTCTAAAACTCTCTTGATACTTAATCAAATATTTTTAGTATTATCATTATTTTTGTTCAAATATTTGATTGATCGATTCTTTATCAATGTTTTGACTCTTCATTTATGAATTTTTTGATGTTCTTTCCTAGCCATATATAGTATATCCTTTTGGCCAGTAGCAGTTTATAAAATTCACCAATTTAATTATTTCCTCCAGAATATCGATTCATATTCTAAAGAGTGATATCTTATTAGCACACAATTCTCCAAACTTTTATTGAAAAGATGCATACAAGACATATAACTAAACTTTCATTGAACTTCGCATAATAAACATTAAATGTTATCGATATTTCTCCCACGGGCCATTCTATTCTAAATCAATGATATTACATTCATAATTTAGTTACGAATAAATATTTATCTAAGTATCCCTCGTCATTACACACGAGTCTCCTTAGTCCCGGACTCTTGATAAGTAAGCTCCTTAAGCATTAAGTATGCGTTTGGCCATGTGATATCATATCACGATATGATATCGTGAGATAGAATCAGCGTTTGGACATGCGATTTTAATTTACGCTGATTTCATATCATGAGATGTGATTCCATATTCTTCAAAAATCATGATATGAAATTATATGGGAATTCCATATAATGATTTAAGATATTTTAATACAAAAATTGATCCACGAATTTATATTTTGTTAAAACAACCTCACATTTATATCTACTAACCATTTATTTCATATGTAAATAAAATTTATAATCACACACTTTTAAAAATTTATTATTTCACCGACATAAATTTATGTTCAATTTTTTTTATTAAATTTATTATTGTCCGTACTATGTGGGAGGAATATATTAAAACTAGTACACTACAATTTATGTTCAGTTTTTTTTTATTAAATTAAAGTTAGATGAAACAATTACTTAAGTGGAGAACAAATAGTTTTGTTATAATTTATTATGCGATTTTATAAATTTTTGTTTATTTGATAAGATTGAATAAACAATTGAGGCTATTTTAATAGTTTTACAACTTATGGGATTTTTATGTTTATGAGAAAATATACAAAACAAAAATTTCATATCGCATGTCCAAATAAAACTTCAATTTCATTTCACGATTCCATATCATGATACCATATCATGATTCCATATCGCATGACCAAACGGGTTGATTTTCAGATATTTAGCATATTAGAAATATTTATTAGTTTTTAAGATTTTTTGAACAATCCAAAGAGTTTGCTAGGCACCTCAACGAAGAGCTATATTTTTCATAATAAATGTGTATTCATTGTACAACTATTTTATTTTTTATCTTACATAAATTTCAAAAGATCTTAGACATGGTTAACAAAATCTACAGATTTATTATCAAGTATATTAAGCCGTCTAAAAAGAGAAAAATAAACAAATATTGATAAGGAGTTTCATTTTTGGCTCTTGACTCTCTCAAAGAGCTCAAAGAGGATGAATTATATTTTATCTATCACATCAATGGAGTAACATATGTCCTTGATATTTAGATGATTGTTCAGGAGGAAACTTATGTGTTTTTTCTAAATACTTTAAAGTAATTAAATAAAATTATTAGTTTTTTATCGAAAAAATAACATACATTAATCAAAACTCAGTAATATGCCAAACAAAATGAAACATGTGCTCTAAGTTTTCATATTCCATTACACAAACAGTCTACCATATATACAAATGAAATTTGATTTTAAAAAAAAGTATTCACATAATAATCCATGAGTTAGTGCCATCATATATGACCCAGCCAGGCAACAACTAAATGTAGTTCAAAAACAATTTATGAGAAACTGGCAGAGCTCCTTTCTCATTCCTCTTGTAACTGCATATAAAGTAAACAGCTCCAAGTAGTTCTTTGGCATCTTACTTTTCGACTTTCAGATTTTGCGTACATCAAATATGCATCCCCGCTGATTTACAAGTTGAAAAAGGCATTCATCTCCTGGATTCAGGCCATAAGTTGCAGTAACTTGTTTCCAACCACATGTCAAAACATTAAAACCTGATCTGCTATAATAAAGGGTAGGCCAGATTCTTTTATCTGGTCCTCGGAGATAGATAATCATCCTTCCTAGCTTTGCCTTTTGCAGTAAATATTTTCGCCAGGATTCTGGTAATTCCTGCACAGATATAAAGGAGGTCTTAGATTGAATGAGAGAAAAAAGGGATTTACAAACTGGGAACAAAAAGAGAATTTATGTCAAGTAGAAGCAATTAATTGCAACATAGAGCAGACTAGATTCTCAAATCAACATGCCTGAAATCACACGAGAAAGAATGTCTAGGGTGGTCAGGTGATTAAAAAAATGGAATTCAGTACCAGCAATGTAATGTAAGTGTTGCTTAACATGGTATCCAGATGATGAAAGGACCAGAGCTCTCGAAAAACAATGTAAATGGCAGGTCTTGCTTCACAAAAAAATTAGTGCTCATTTTCCTATATGACATCTTCCTCTTTAGAATATAAACCAAAGAATCAAAATATCTTATTTGCAAAGAGAAACCTAACAGAATGTTTGCGTATACAAGAGTTGATGAAAATCAGTCAGTTGCTTTGAAGAAAAGAAGTATAGCAAAGAGAGGTCTTACTAACCAAATGATTCCTCTATTTCGAGAAAATCATACCTCACAATTATTCAAGGACATCCAGAATAAGAAAACATATTCATTAACTTTAGATTTAAAGAAACAGCGTCATCATTGGCATGTCCTGCTTCACAGGCGCTAAACTTGAAACATAATTATAGTTGATCAAAGTATGAATAATAAGTTATTGTGTGTCCAGTGTGTGTGATTTCGAGATGCCTATTTTAAACAAATTAGAGCAGCAATAAAGACAAAAGTTTTACCAATCTGGTGTACATGTACTTTTTCATTTCAACATCCTGAGTTACAAAGTAATCATCACTTTACTTTAATGTTCAGAATTTTCAAAAAAAAACAGTTTATAGTGTTAAGCCTAAAGGTGTCCTGGAAAAGACGTTATTAACTCTTAACATCTTCTTATTAAATGCAAAAGTTTGATGAAAAGAATGTTAAAAACTTAAAATGAATGCATCTTCAGCGGTAAACTCACGACACATATCAACTCGAGCAGTGTGCAAGCCAGTATTGATAAATATTCATAGAGAACTGATAGCATCCATGGTGGCATACCTCTTTTAGGACTTAATGAAGTTCAGGAAGCTAAGGAGATGGCGACATGCAAGACTATGTTGCTGGCCTTCAATGGAAAATCAAGAAGATGCTCATCGTGGAAGAAGAGCCCAAGAATTGTGACTAAGAGTGGGATAAGCACAATATTTCATGGTCCAAGTCCAAGCTCGAGAGGATAAAGATTGGGGCCCATATGGAGCACAAAAAGAACTGAAAAGCAAGCCCAAGTTGGGCTGAATAACACGTCCAACGGGTCTGGAAATTTGGCTTGTATTTGTTTGGTCCAAGAATTGCCACTTCCTTATTTTGTTAGGTAGTTTTGTGAAGTGTGACATTGATTTTACATGTTTTCCTAGTTTAACTTTACCTAGTTTTAAGTTTTCTAGTTAGATTTTACTACTTATTATTTCCATAAAATTAGAATTCAAATCTCATGATGTCTAGAGAGGGGTGCACGATTTGCCCTTACATATAGAGTTCTTTAAGTTTTTCGGACACAACATTGTTATGGATATTATTGAGAGATTTTTTATTTACAGTTTACAGTACACTAGCTGGAATTTTTCTTATCATGTACACTACTTGGTATTTATCTTATAAAAACAATTCTTTTAAGGGGTAAAATTATATTCTTTGCTTGATTTTTATGGTTCTTACTCAATTAATTGAAGAAGGTAATTAATTTTATATAAATTATTGTCTTTAATTGTTCAATTAGGGGGGTCTAGATCACTTTCATTTGTATTTTTCGTTTTGGCATTATTTTCTTGTTTTTCATTCAAATAACCCGATTCTTATCAAGACCATATCAAATAGTAGAAAATTGCAATCCACCAACAAAATGACTGAGCTAATGATATTTTAACTAGGTATTACCAGAAAATCTCGGCCATCGATCTCCACCAAACATGAATAGTTTACTGCATTAAGGGATGGTGCGTCTCCTGAATCAGCAGGCTCACTTTTGATGACTTTTTCATTACCATTTGCACACTCTCCTCCTGAATCATGTACATAACAAACAGCAAGAAGATGCTTAAAGGCATTTCAAAGCAAAACACCAACATGCCATGGGCACTTACAAAAAAGGAAACCGGATTAAATAAGTTGAGAAGGTATATAAGAATGAAATAAAAAGCTTACCATGTATTGCTCTAGCAGGAGAAAATGCTTCTGTTGTTATCTCCTCGAATTCTTTCTTCACTAGTCTTGCTTCCCTAGCTTCATGTGGAAAAAAGATTTACCAATGTAAAATCCTTTAAAGTCACAAGATAAGGATCATGTATACTAGCCAATCAAGTAAAGCTCAAAATCTGATCAGGCCTAAATTAAAACCAACAATTTCATGTCAAAAATTCTTAATTCCTACTTTGGATATGTGATTGGATTCAATATGGGTAACGGTTTTGCTTCTATTTTAGAAAGAACAAGATGTTCACGAAGGGCTGAAAGAAGAAGGAAATAAGCTGGTGATGGAGAGTGGTATAGCCTCAGGGGCTTGTAAGGGGAACATGTGATAGGAAAGGCTTGTCTTTTGGGATGGAAGGAGTAGGGGCAATTCAAAGGCCAATGTCCTAATACAGAGGACATGATCTGTACAACCAATAAAGTAGGAATCACAAGTTAGCTCATATATTGGAAACTCTTAAGTAGTGAATCCTAAAATTTCAAATGGAATAATTGATCTTCATATTTCCAAAATGAACAAGTAGTCCAGTACTCGAACGAATTTCAATCATAATTTGAATCAGACGAAATAAGAGAAGTTCCTTAATTCTTGAGATTTATATCTTAGGACATAATTATTAAGAATATTCTACACAATACTGTTATGATTCTTTTGACTTTCAACACGACCACTCATACTCCAAGTTGGTTGTATTATTTGTTAGTTTGAAAACAAGATATACTCAAACGCCATTTGAATAGCGAACAAAATCATCAGAAAGAAAAGGGTGGTGAAGTCTTTCCTCGTGAAAATCATCAGTGAATTCACAGCTATAAATTGACAAGGGCTTGTTACACCAAAAAGAGTGAAAATCTTTGGAACATCATGGACTTGGATTGAACTGATAGTTGAAGAGTAACTGAAAAAGTTGTTGGACTAATGACTGGAAAAGTTGCTATAAGAATAGGCCGAATAGAGGTAGAGCCAACCGGAATGGACCAAAAAGAAGTTAGGCGTTTTTAGGACAAATACATAGATGAAACACAGTACCTCTGGAACGATCGCCAAAAATGAACTGATGCTACTGAGACAGTCATTGGAAAGAGGAGTTGTGCAACAGGGCATGTCACCAAAAAGAGGTAAAAATAGTAAAACTCAAAAGGTAAATGTTGGCAAAATCGACAGTGTGAGACACTGATAGTGGAAGCTACTTAAGTCTCAACCAAGATCCTGAAGATTCTGTTACCAAGTAAACAGAAAACTTTCAATGAAATGGGATGTCAATATATAAGAGAGCTCTGCATATAAGTTGAGGCAAGTTTCTTGAGGAATTCCAGATTGTTGTGACATCACCATTAAGGATTTAATCATTCACGAGATGATCAAGAAAAACAAATTTACAACTCCAACAATAAATAGAAATACAAAAATCCCACTTGCTCTGAGGGAAGCAATTAATTATGAAATAGATACTGCTGAACATAATGCTGAAGCCAAATCTTTGAGTCAAATATGGAAGGTAGAAATGACATTTTCACCCAAGGGAGCTTGGAAAAATCGTAGAAACTGTGAAAATACATGAGAAACTAGATGGATAGGACAAAAAGATGAAAACCAAAGAAGGGTTATACTGATATGGACTGGGAGAAGAGAGAAAAGTAGTTTTTGAAGCTGATGATTGAAGAACAGAATTTAGGTATACAATTAATCAGCAAAATGAACAAAAGGCTTCCCTGTGCTCACGAGCCTACAAAGTTGAGCTTTATGGAATCTAACTGCAACCTGAGACTGCATTTTTGTTAAAGAAAGTGACCTTGGACCTACCTCAACCCAAATGATAGCTCATGAGAAGAGGATTGCCCAAGATCATATAAGGAGTCCATGTACCCATCCCACAAACGATGTGGGACTCCGACAATTTGGAACAGCTCAAGACTAAGGTCAAGCTCAACATAGTGTCAGCAAAACTAATCTACAGCTGAGCCCTCACTGCCTCAAGTATATAGCGTGATATCCATATTCAAAACAATACAACAAAAACAAACAATCCTAACAATTTGTTGTGAACAAAAAAGCTTACCAAACTGAAATGCTTCATTGGATTTCTTATATTTTGGATCCCGCAGTGGAATATCCTTTGCTGGACTACTAACCATATTGGTTGCCCTGATTCCAGCCTCAAGCTTTGACGACGGTGCTTTTGAATTCAAGTTGTCAATCTCAACATTTAAATTTGGTTCTGTTTGTGATCTAAAATTGGCTTCAACCTGATTATCCTTTCCAATGTCACCTTTAAAAGGACTGCTAGTTCCTTCTGTAAGAGGTTTGCTTGCTGGCATTTCAAAACTTGACAGATGCAAGCACAACCTGTCATCTTCTTGATCATACTGAGTATTTCTATCAATCATACAACATGATTCATCCACATCTATAGCTGAATGTACTGATTGTCCCTTCCCAATGTCAGAATCAATGTTTGTTGCAAAGTTGGCTGTATTTGGCTTGTATGTGACCTTTTCAGACTCTGATTCAGCAGATGTTTTAAAGTTGGCAGTATTTGTCTTGTATGTGACCTTTTCAGACTCTGATTCAGCAGATGTTCTAAAGTTGGCAGTATTTGTCTTGTATGTTACCTTTTCAGACTCTGATTCAGCAGATGTTTTACTCTTTTTCTTAACTGAATTTATATCAGTTGTTTGAAACAGCTCAGCTGGTGTAGTTGCTTCAGGGTAAGTCCTTGCTCTTTTTCTTCCGTTGCCAATATCACTACAGGACTTCATCTTTTCACAACCACTTGTTCCAAATATTTGTACAATGAAGTGCTGACCCGGAACATAGTGGAAAACCAAGAAGTCACCCACCTCCAAACCATGGTCTGATGAAAATTTAGGCCATCCCTGACGGATAGAAAGTGAACCCTTATGGTTACACACTGTTACCCTCCATCTCTGTCCACTTGAGTCATCCAGATAAGTTTCCTGATCAGCCAGGTGTGAAACTGATCGAGCAAATTTTGGCGGAAAAAACTGGAAAGAAAATGCGCAGAAATTAAAACTAAGAAATACTACATATCAATACACAACTCGGATGCAAAGTTAATGAAACAGGTTTACAATCAAATCCTTGGAAGACTTTTGAGTTCTGGATGACACAATTATTTATAACACAATTAGGGGTCGTTTGGTAGAGTGTATTGGAGAAAATAATGCTTGCATTAGCTTGATGTATTATTAGTACCTTGTTTGGTACACCTTTCTAACTATGCATAACTAATGCTTGTATTAGTAATGTATTACTAATACCATCTATTTCTATGCATTAGTAATGCAATATGTTTTAATGCATGCATTAACATTATTAAAGACACAATTGCCCTCAAAATCTTTTTTTTTTACATTCTTTCCACTTTATTTGTGGAGGGTATTTTTGTAAACAAATATTTTTTCTAAAAAATTATGTAATGCATAATATTTTTAGTACATCAAACCAAACATTGTACAAAAAAAATCTCATCATAACTAATGCAAGCATAACTAATCATTACTAATACACTATATTTTGCATTATACTTATACACTCTACCAAACGACCCCTAAATGCCAAAGAGAAGGTTAAGAGTAACTAATGCATTTATGCAAGATATTTTCTATTGAAAATAAAGCATGAAAATTGATTTGTTATCTGCATCAGAATTGTCATGAATTCTAAAACTTGAACAGCTACTGCAAAAATTGACCAACCTACAATTAAACAGATAGTATTGCACTCAGTTTAAGCAGAAAGGTTTTCACCAACAAATATAAAATTATACAAGAATAACTAATTGCAAATATGGTGATCACAAATCAAAACCAACTATACATTAATAAAACAAATACTTTAAACTAAGTCGATAGAACAAGTGTACACAAGGAATCAAAACTTACCAGAACTTGTAAGAAACGTTTGTCAATCATTACTTTAAAGAAAGAAAGAACCCCCTTTCCATGAATTAACATGCAGTCCTTCTTGCACCCACCACATGCTTCGTTCTCGCATTCCATCTCCTCCCTATACAGAGTATGCTTCCTCTAACAACTTCTAAATCCTACCAAGTATATAAAAATATCAACTTGAAGTTCAAGTTTAAAAAAATAAAGGAAGTACTCATTCCTAGAAAAGAAGAATATTTTTACTAAATACCCTTAATAAATAACTCCAAAAAGATGCAGCTCTTAATACTCTTTATGTCCCTTTTTACTTGTCCAATTTTGATTTTTTATGACAAATCAAGAAAAGACAATTATTTTTTACCTATTATAAACTCAATTTATTTAAAGAGTTAATATTATTGATTTTGAAATTCTATCAATTAATAGGGATAAAATGGTAAACTCACGATGTTAATTATTATTTTTTTAATAGATATGTCAGGTAAAAAATGGACAACTAATTACGGACAGAACGAGTAATATCCTGGTTATGTAACATAAATAGAACGTTATGCACGCTGCTACACAACCACAAGTAGGATCTGTAGAGGCAGGAGCAGCTAACAAAGGGGGAAAATCGAAATTCCACGCAGTTTATAGCTTGAAGGTTGATTGATGAGTAACAACAATTAATCAAGTCACCATAACGTTTAGGTAACATAACGATGACCCTTCAATTTCTAGGGTAACGTTTTACTGAAATCGGCTCCATGCATGTTCTGTGGTCAAGTCATGTAAAGCAGAAAAAATTAAATGTTGCCATTTTTTTAAGCTAAGTTAGCCCATCACCCAAATCAGTTATTAGCATGTTTCTAGATAACCCCATTCGAAAATCATGGCTATTTACCGATTCAGAGCAGCTAAAAATCAAAGAAAAAAACACAGAAGGAAACCAAAAAAAACTCTTCCAGTCTGATTACACACCTGGAGAGGAAATAGTACCGTCTGAAAACAGAGGAAACAGCAAGGTGAGAGCAAACAGAACTCTTCAGCTGGGCAAGAATTTACTCATTATTGACTGCAGCAGAGCTTTGTCCGTTGCAGTGTCCAAGAAAACAGTTTTTTTTTCTTTTTTATTTGTCCAGATACAGAGGCACTCTGTATATCATTAGTGAATATCAATAATTAGGAGTGTTTGGTTTCGTTATTAGTTAAAATAAAAAAGGGAAAAAGGACAAATACACTTTCGAATTTTGATAAATGGTATGTCTATACCCTCCGTTATACTTTTCGTCCATCTCAGCCCTTGCTGTCCAATAATCGGTGCACATTTGCCCCTCCCACTAATGACACTCTCTTTGTGTACACGTGGCCAAATCTTAAGCCACTACCCCGTTGACCAATTCTTTTAACCCAAATTCTAAGAACCCGCCCCATAATCCAATAAACCCACCCGATTTGTGGATAAAACACTCTCTAAAATCTAAAATTTGGGTCTTTTCTTTAGATTTTAAACTCAATAATTAGTAAAATTTAAACTCAATAATTTGTAAAATTAAACTCAATAATTAGTAAAATTTAAACTCAATAATTTGTAAAATTAAACTCAATAATTAGTAAAATTTGAAAAATCTTAAAAATATGCAAGTAAATCTTTTTTGCGAGGTTTATTGTTTTGCGGAGGTTTGAGAATTCAAATTACTGATCTAGTTATAGTGAGGTTTAACTAACAGCAATCCTTCTATGATCTAGCTTCAAGCAAGAGTTCAACAACCGAAAAAGACTCCAATTCATTAACCTCCACTAACAAAAGCAACAAAAACAGGCATTAACGTTTGCATCTGGGCACCACAAACAGCAGTAGCAGACATCCAACTTTAGCTAATGAATCCTCTTAACCTTTCGACTGCATTTAAGGACGAGGCTGGACAAAATGATACACTGATGTGTGTTTCTAAGAAACCGTCTGCATTTGAGGCAGCAACTGTACCGATGAACTCTCTAAAATCTGATGAACTAGGCTAGGGTTTGTGAGATGAACGAAAGTGATTTAGGATTTGGGTCTTTTTCTAGATTTTAGAGAGTATATTTTACCCACAAATTGGGTGGGTTTATTGGGTTATGGGGCGGGTTCTTAGGATTTTGGTTTAAAAAATTGGTCAATCGGGTAGTGGCTTAGGATTTCGCCACGTGTACACAAAGAGGGTGCCGTTAGTGGGAGGGGAAAATGTGCACCGATTATTGGACGGCAAGGGCTGAGATGGACAAAAAGTATAACGGAGGGTATAGACATACCATTTATCAAAGTTCGGGGGTATATTTGTCCTTTTTTCAAATGAAAAATAAAAAAATTAGTTGATTTTAAAAAATTTAAAATCAAAACAAACTAAATGGAAAAAATAATTGTTGGTTTGATTATTGTAGATTTGGTTCAATTCTTTTGGTCTTTTCGATCTATTTTTTAGGACATAACGTATTTCGATAGATACAAACAACTCATATGAAAGTTATTGTGGATTCAATTAAGCGCAATACAAGAATTATTATAATACGAACAAAGTAATTCAATTAATAGTAATTGTGATTATCTTATGTGATATAAGATGGCTAAAATCTAAAGTAATGAATTTTGATGGACTTGGATTTAGAGTTGTAATAATTGGGCTAAAACTTAACGGTTGCGCTTGAGAAAGTGGTAAAGTTAAAAATTTAAGTTTTATATATATATATATATACATATATATATATATTATAATTTCTCGGTTCAATTCGGCTATTTTATAAGTTTTTATTTAGTAAATAACTCAAAATCAAATCAAAGAGTATCGGCTTTCAAAATTTAAAACTAAACTTAATCAAATATCGATTTTTTAATCAATTTGGTTCGAATTGCGATTCGATTTGGTTTTTAACCATAACCATGAAAAACCCTGATTACAATAACCTCACACACACTCAACACATGTGCATCAATTTTACTTGCAAGCGTTTAGCATCAATTTTATTAGGGGTTGTTTGGTTGTTGAATAGAGTTATGTATGAATTAGTTGTGCAGATATTAGTTATGTATTTATTAGTTAGGTAGGTATAACCGTATTAGTTAGACAGAGATTACAATTTTTATTTCTTAATTTTTCAAAAATTGTTTAGTGAGCTCATAAGTAATTTAAATTTCTCTACATAGATAATAGCAGAGGCGATCCTGTCATGTGTCAGCATCACAAAAAAATAAAATTTATATTAACTAAAATTATATATTTGTAATTATATTAAATTAAGATTTACAATTTTTAAATAAAAATAAATTTAAATCAGTATCTATTATACAGAAAGAAGACTTAAAATATCTTCAAACTATTAAAAATAGTACAAAACTATCCTTTATTTACCTTTTAGCTCTCAAGTACCCTGACATTCATCTTTGGGTTCAATATTGACCGTTTTTTTAACGACCACTCATTTAAATGAATTTAATTAATTCCTTAAATATGTGGCGACATTTTATTGATCACATTTTAAATAACCTAAATTAATTTACAAACTCATCCATTCCTAATTAGACCCGCCCAAATCATATCCACCCGACTCAAATTAAATTACCCCATCGAACCCATCTTCGTTCCTTTTTTTTGCTTTGTAATCCATATTTCTAAGCATCAAGAATTTCATGAATAATTTGTCAATTAGGTGAAGAAAATCATTTTTCTCAATAACTTATATATCAGCTGAAACAGTAGTAGTTCAGAAAAATTAAATGGTCAACACCGCCACCAACGATGGTGCCACAGTGGCATTTATACCTTTCAAACCACCACCATTGGAGTATTCAGAACTTAAGTTGGATTTGTTGACTTGTGGTGGGTATCCTCCAATTACCGGAAAAGTTCATCGATCACGGGTGTTGAAGTTGCAGGAGCTAGGTTGGTGGTGTTAGACTTATATGTGTTTGTTCTCCGATTGCCGTAAAACGCGTCGGAAGACCAAGAAATGAAATTAGCTAAAACGAGTGAAAATGACGACTAATAAAAATGGTCAGAAATCAAAGGAGGAGATGGATGAACTATGTCTTTTATATAAGGTTTCTTCATAGTTTTTGATTAATGGGAAAAAACGGAGAATTGGATAAGTTGGATTAAGTTAATGTGGGTCAGGCGAATATGATCTGGGAGGGTCTAATTAGAAATGAGTGTGTTTGTAAATTAATTTAGATTATTTAAAATATCACCAATAGAGTATAACCGCGTATTTAAGAAATTAAAAAAACTTATTTAAACGAGTGACTATTAAAAAAGGCATACTACATATATTGAATCTTAAACTTGACTTTAAATTTCAACTTTGACCTTCAACTTCATAGTGCACAAACATACACTTTAACTATTCAACCTTTTAATAAATAAACATGCGTGTCCTACCTGGCAAAACGCGTGATGTGCACGTATTTTGCGCGAGTAAGGAGTAATTTTCGAGGCCCACAACGGTAAAAAAATGTTGAAATGACAAATCTACCCTTAATCAATCCCTTTTATATTTATCTTTATATTTCCAAATCAAAATCTCATTTCTCTTTCCTCCTCTTTCAAATCAAATTTTTTTTCCTCTCTTTTAAAACGATTTGTGCTCATATTTAGTGCAAATGACTTCTAATTTTTTTTGTCATTATGGAAAAAGAGCTATAACCCTGGTATATTAATTTAAAAAAAATTTAATTTTTTTTTTAGTTCTAAAATGGACGTGTAAAGTATTTAATTAGTTGGTAGCCATTGAGTGGCTCACTAATACACGTGGGAGCGTTTGCATTTCACGCTCTTTGCCTTCAAAATCGTGTGTTTATTTATTAAAAGGTTGGATAGTTAAAGTGTCTGTTTGTGCACTATGAAAGTTGGAGGTCAAAGTTGAAATTTGAAGCCAAGTTTAGGGTCCAATATATGTATTATGCCGTTAAAAAAAAGGTCAATATTGAACCCAAAAGTGGATGTTAGGGGTGTTTGGGAGCTAATAGGTAGATGAATGATAGTTTTGTACCATTTCCAATAGTTTGAGAGTATTTTAGGCCCTTTTCCGTCTATTATATATAGATAGATTTTAGAATTTACTTTTTACATTTTTTATATATAAAAAATAAATATCAACCAAAATAAATAATTTAAAATTATA